>VDFB02320758.1:0-173650 GCA_007258455.2 Sequoia sempervirens | reverse complement strand
TCAAATTCAAATCTTATCTCTTTGATTTTTTGAATCTTGCAAATCAGGCAATCTTATCTTCTTGATTTTTCAAAAATATTCATTATCTAATTAATTTCCTCATTTATTCTCCACCGTTGATCCGATTTTATTCTGACCGTTCGATTAAGGATTTTGCCCTAACCCTAATTAGGGATTCTCAGGTTTAATCTGGATCGTTCATTTTAGGTTCTCTTCATTAATTTATCTCGTCCGTCCGTTCGAAATGGCCTTTTCTATAAAATGCCATCTTCTTCTTATTTTTGAGGACATATATTTTTACGTAATTACTATAGGCATTTTATTTACTAGCACATGTTCATGGTCATAGGCAATCTTAGTATTTCAATTTTGGCATTATTTTAGACAAAGGCATTGATTTATAGGCATAGACATTTAGGCAATATCAAATCCTTTGAATCTTGTTGTAGGGCTTAGGCATTTTAGATTGCTCAAAAGACGAATCTGAGGGCAACATATTATCCAGCAAGCAAGAAGGTATTACAAAAGGGAATCATGGAGGTATCAATGATCAGGTATACTTGTTCTTTTATTTACTTCCTTTGTGTTTTGTAAAGATCTTTGGGTTTTGATTATTATTTATTGTTTATTGCTAACTTCTCCTAATCCTTAGAAAACCCTTGATACTGTTGTGTAGTTGAGATAAATGTGAAAGTGACACCTGCATTGGTGTGACGGTTGGCTTTATCAGTTTATGAGGAAGGGTGCATGTCTTAATGTTTGGGATGTTTAATTTCCATGTTGGAATGCTACTTGTTATATGTTAGATACAAGTTGGATACACTTCATCATGTTTGGCTGCCAGCATGTACTTTTTTTGTTTCCTGATTAATATGATTATGTGTACATTTTAAATCTAATTTATGTTTAATGTCATCATACCTATTTATGCAAGAGTTTTTAAGTTGTGGAGGGCCAGCGTACACGTGTGGGCCCCAACGAGCGCATGTCCCATCCTACGTTAGGGCTCTTTCCTACATATCGGCTCCTCTCCCCTATAGAGTATTGATGCCTAATCATCCAAAGGTTCAATAAAGTAGAAGGTGATTATTTTAAAGGTTGTAAAGACTCGATGGAGCCAAAGATACATATTATCAAATGAGTTTGAGTGTCAAAACTAATCATCCAATATTTGTTCCTAGCTACCACCATTGATGCAAAAGGTCACTCAACTACCATAAATCAATGCTCAACTATTGTTTGATCTAAGACACCCATTTTAGGTGAGATTTCTCCTTGGCCATGGATTTGATGCGACTATAGTGTAGTAATTAGGGTTTGGATCCCTATAGGTGTTAAATAATGACAATCATTTTGAGAGGAGGTTGGTTTGACCGTGGTTTGTCAAACGCCAAATATTTTCCAGTGTGTTGCGAAGAATCCATAGATGCAAGTCCAATTATTTTGGGTTGAGTACAAACCTGGAGAATCAAAGAAGGTTAATATTCTAAGCACAACTTTTTGTAGAATGTCTCCATGTCATTGTATGCCTTTATGAGGTTTCTTAGTTGTAAATAAGGATTATCCCTTGCCACATTTTATAGCATGAATTTGTAATGAAGGTTAGATGAATGTAAATATATTTTGAAAAAATTGTAAGACTTGTAGTGATCTTTCTCACTATATATATGTATATGTGTAGTTTTATTTTAGATTAATAAGTATGCTCTATTAAAAATTTCATGATATTTTGTCTATGTAAATACACAACTCCATGTTCCTCAATTTTAATTCATTCTCTTCTCTATGAATTATTAATTTGTTTCCCAATTAGATAGACATAGGTCTAGAAACCTCTTACCAATGCCACACCATTATGTTAAAAAAACGTAAATAAGTAGTGTAGAAGTAGGAGTAGTTTTATGTAATCATAACCATGGATTTATCTTCAGAGATATTTTTAATAAATTAATTTCATGTGTGTTATGATTACATATTTTTATCAACTATATAAAGGTTTTGAGCTAGCCAATCGTTCTTGGTTTAGTGACAATCTTTGGAGCCAAGTCAGTAGGTTGGGTTTGGTTGTCATCAATTTATAATTTTCTATTTTGTTTAAGTTTAATACCTCTTAAGGTATACCCTTAAGAACACCCTCGTGATTCTAAGCTAAGATCAAAGCATAAGAGATATAACTCACTCTCATAGAGTTGGCCTTTAACCCTCCATGATTTGTTGATGACAAAATTCTTCTCACATGACAACAACCTTGTCCTTGTAAGTGGGATTTCATTCTAGGAAGTGAAGCAATGGTTTTGGAACCCAAAACTCCCCATCCACCTTTAATTCCCTTCAAATTTGGTTCTTATTTTAAGAGACCACCCAAGTCCTATCAACTTGCTTTCAAAAAAATATTAATGAACAAAAAAAGTCTGATATTTAGAAGTAAAGCTTATAAAATTACTCAAAAACAAAAAAAAAATTGATATTAACCAAAAAAAAGTATGATATTTTAAGTTTATAGACTAGTTTGCTTAGAAATTAATTAAAAAATAACTTATATAATCCAATCTTTTTTTAAATTAATTAAAAATTAACATGTACGGAAAACATAATTGGACCTAAACATTTTTTGAATCTTTTTTTAGAAGTAAAGCTTATAAACTTACTCACATGCCAATTTTGACTATAGCTCAAAATATGCAATTGATAGTAGAATGTTTCCATAGAATTCCCAAACCATCAAAAGCACCCTTTGATTTATGGATTCAACCATCTATTATTTCTAATTTGGAAAAATGGTTCTTGCTTCTGCTTTGTTGAATTTAGCTTCTTATAGAATGAATATGCCCACATTAGTATATCCATATGATGATCCATCGAGTGTGATTTTTTAGGGGTATTCCCATAGTGTTCCATGAGGTGATATTTATTATTCTAAGGGGAATCTCAAAATCATATTGTTAATTTTTATTTGCCCATTTTCCATGGCATATTTTTCTCTACACTCATTGTTTGTTTTCTTTCCTTTTCTTTTTTGATTTCAATATTTTGTTTTTTCAATTAGAGATGATTGAATTATTATTCTTCTAGTGATTCATATTTCATGTCAATTTTTTTTCCTCCTTTGAGTTCTTTGTCTTAAATCACTAGTAAAGGTTTGTCATTTTGATTCTTATCCTCCAAAATATGAGTAGTAGATTTATTGAATAGCTAATTTGAAATATCAAATAGATTTAAATATATTTAAAAAATTGGCTTGTTTATTGTAACATTCAAAATTTCAAGATCCATTCCCAAGCTTGAGGCTTCATTGAGGGGATTATCCTCAAATTGATAAGTCCTTGATATTTCCTTTTTTTTTCTATCAATATTATAGAGATTGGTTCATAGGAAGGGAGGTTATCCTCCATTTGATGACCATTATCACTATTAATCATTTGCATTTATTTGAAGCATTTGTAATATCCTTATTCTTGTTGTCATTAAAATCATCAACTTGGTTTTTCCATTTGTTATAATTAACCAAATGATGATTATATTTAGAAAATTTCCCCAAGAATGCAAATGATCTTCAATTTTCACTTCTTGTTGTTAGATATTAGCCTTAAAACTAGCTCAATGTTTATAAGTAGTGGTTTAGAAAGGTTTATGTGAATAAAATTGTACACGTAAATGTTAAATCACCATTTTAATATGTTCATCTATTTTTTATTATAAAGGTTTGTAGAGAGTTCCCTATTTTGGTTAGGGTTGACATCTCCCAATATTCCAATAGAAGGTTGTATAGATAGATTTAGATTGGCGTAGAGGATATGGCATGGTTTATGTTCAATCAAAGTTTGGTTTCCAATCCCAAAGATAGAAATAACACCATCCATGATTCATGGTCCTTTGGGAAGTAATCTTATTTTTATCTTTGCTCCCTAGGCTTCCTTGCTCCATTTTCGGAAGCCTTCCTTTGATGGCCATTGATTTTCCCATTTCATGAAAAGGGTCTCTCTCACAATTAGAGAATAGGTGACTCTAATTCTAGATCTTAAAAAATTATCACATTCATTTTTTTGAATTATTTTTCATTTTAGAGGGATTTTTTTGCTCTAGTGGTTGTTGATCTTATAGTGTTGGGAATCCAATATTTTTGTAGAAGGGTTTGTTGAAAATCAAACATCTCCTTATCCATAATTTTACACTTGTTTCTCAGGATCTTTGAAATATTTTGAGGATTGTCGATATCCTATCCCTTGAACACCATATGGATGCCTGGATTTATCTTTTCTATTTTTATTCTCCTTTATTTCCCTCTTCATATTGTTACCTCATTGCTTCATTTTGTGAATTTCCCTTATTTTATCCTATGTAATATTTTGTTTATCTTCTCTATAAATATGTAGCATTGTAAATTTTCAACCTTGACAATTAGGGATTGGACCTAATTGTGCTTATTATTTTTTTGTTTTATTATCTTTTTGAAAAATCAAGATAAAATTGGGAATTAAAATTAAATAAATAACAACTTAAATCCAAAAATAAGTTTGTTCTAGGGCACCCTCAACCTTGACCGCCCTATTTTGGCCCAATTTTTAGTATTTATTATTAGTATTTTTATATTTATAAATTTAAATTCACTTGTTAGCTTTTCAAAATGATTATTGCAAGAAATGAAGAAATGCATATAAATAAAGTTTTTCTCACCATTTTAAGCTAGAAGAAAATTTTGAGAAATTGAGCATCCTAAAAAGAAATCAAGGCAATTTAAGAGCATAATAAGCATTATTTTACAACATTATCATCAGTCAAGATTCATTTTTTTTTATTATAGGAAAAGCAGGTTTTGAAGGGGCCTCGAAACCCTATACAAAAAAGACCATTGCTTTTAAAGAAAATCAAAACAAAACAAGAAGCCAATCATCAAAAAAAAAAGTGAAAAACCATCCAAAACATAGGACAAAACCAACAAGAAATTACAAACTTTTTAGAATATTAGTTGCTTCAAGATCAGGAGTAATGATATTCTCATGCATATCCATCACCTCAGCTACCTCCTTATCAGGAACCCCCAAGTTATTTTTAGTCTTGTTGCATGTGTGGGTGCAAGGCCCTTATCATTCTCCCCCCTTTGTGTCTTTGGGGAGATCAAAAAAACCAACAGCTTCTTTCATCGCACCTGAAGAGTCACCCTTCTATAGTTTAGCCTTTCCATTCAAAAATTGAAGACCCTCAACATTATTATGGAGAGAAAATTGGCTTACTTTGACCATAGTTTCCAAATTCTCATAGCCCTTAGTCATTTTTTCTTCCAAGATCGAGACTATATACTCAAAGTCCCTCTTCATTTTGAGCATCTCATCAGTAATAGTCTTTGAGACATCAAATAATTGATTAACTTGGTCCAAAATTGAAGACTCATGAGAATTAGTATTAACCTGAGCATTATAAATCATAGAATGAACATTAACATTGGTAAGGTTTAGCTTAGTCAAGATTCATGTTAGTAATGCATCATGAAAGATTTATTTCATGTTTTATGTTCATAGTTTTGTGAGTACTAACGCTTGCATGAGATGAGTGACATGACTTCAATCCATCAAGGAAAGCAAAGTTGCATGGTAAGTTACAATACTTGTGAATTATCATTTGTTTTATCCATTTTCCTCTGCCTAACCTAGGGAAAGTACTCTTTACCTAACATCATCATAGCCATTAGGGAGGCGAAAACACCAAAACAATGTTTGACTTAGACAAGACCCTATATGGAATGACCCTTTCTTGCAAGTGGCAGATATGAAGTGAGTTTGAATAAGATTGAAGACTCAAAACCAAAATAAAAAATTCAAGCACATTCATTCATCAAATTAGGGCAAGTGCAATTATTCATTAATAGACAAAGTTTTAAAGTTGAATTTGATAGGGAAGAACCTACAAATTGTAACCCATTGATACCTACTTAAAGATTCTAGAAACCTTAATTTTTAGTCTAGGGTGCCTATTCCCCTGAACAAATAGTTTCAACCCAAATTTGAATGCTAGCTTCCTCTATCTCTACTTTCTACTATGTTTTTCAATTTTTTCTTATCAATTTTGTGTTGTTTTTGTATTCATAGTTTATTGTAGTTGCATAATTGACCTAGTATAAAAAATCAAATTAATTTTATTCCTAATAAATACATCAACCATCAACCCCCACAAAGAGGACCAAAACCATGATCAACCATTTTCTCTCTCTCTTGAGGATAGTAGCTAGGTGGTCTTTTATGATCATTTTTGTGTCCTCTCAAATATGGTGTTGGAAAGGTATGATTTGTACCCTAGGTCCCTTTTTCCTATACCATATTTTAGTGAACTTGGTGTATCCCACATCCAAAATATTTTGACTTACATACCCTTTATCCTAAATTTGAGTGGAATCTTAGGTTATTTGAAAGTGTTATCATTTGAAGTGAATTTTGTGTTATGGATTGATAAAATTTTAGAGTTGCACTTCATTTTCCATTCCAAAAGATCAAAATATTTCTATTTTCAACATTTTAGATGAAAATTTAGTTAAGTGTAACATATTTCATTCTAAAAATTATCATTTATAAGGAAATTGGGACTTATTGCATTTATTTTATTGCTTTGAAAGTTAAAAATTCATGCATATATATTCTTTATGTAAAAAATTTGGTTTTCTTACACTTCCAAAGTTTTTCTTGCTTCAACCTATACAAACTCAAACTTTTAAACACTGTACTACATTTCTATATCTTTAAACTTGAACTTTTTTACATCTCTAGTCTAGGGAACCCTCACCCTTGTCTTGCTAATTTCACTCTAGATTTCAATCATAGTTCTATTTATATAACCTTTTGTGGACTTGTTTCCTATTTATGAGATTTGTATTTGTTTTTGTCCTCATCATCCAGTATTCCCATCATTGTATTAACACCTAAGTGTTTTGAATATCGTGACCATTTTATAAGCTTCATGACTTGGTATCCCTTATCAAATACTCTTGTAAGATGTAGTTATATACTTATGGCTTCTTGTGTTATAATTACATTCAATGTTGAGTCTAAGTTTCATAACTCTTTCGCTCAAGGAATTGTATCTATGCAATCTAGCTTTGATCCTCTCCTTACTCCTACTTTGCCTATGTCTTCTTCATCACCAACCATTCATGTGGAGTTGGAAGCTAATGTTGCACATGTCCCTAAAGATAAGCTTAAACAATTATATAAAGACCTTGAAAGCCTTCAACTATACTTAAGTACTAAAAAACTATTCCTCTTGTGGATAACCTTCAAAAATTGATCAATAATTTCCAAGGAATAGAAGTTTTGTGTAGCTTGGTTAAGATAGTGGAATCAAACATCCCTACAAAAAATAGTTGTTCTCAAACCCTTATTGATGCTCAAAATCAAATAGGAAAAGAAGTTTCCTCTCCTACAATCATACCTTCTATTCATACTTTCACCCCTCCAATTGTGGGCTTTCTTGTGGGAATTCTTATAAATTTTTCCCTTCATCTACCACAAGTCCATTTTCTTCACCTCTTATAAAATTTCAAAAAAATAACCCTCCAATCATTAACAATACCCCTACACACTTCACAATTTTTAAAATATGTCACAAAACAATCTTGTAATAAATCAAATTTTACAAAACATGTCATCTCTACTTCAAACATGAACCAAATTCAATCCAATGTTAATCCTCCAACATATCTCACACTTAACCCCTTACCATTAGCTATCCTAAAAAGACCTATTTCACAAAAAAGTGAGATTCCTCGATTTTAGAAGTATTTTGACAGAGGAGATCCGAACAATCATGTATCAACTTTTACTACTACAAGTAGTGATTTCCTTTCTGAAGATGCTCTCCTAACTAAAATATTTCCTCAATCATTGAAGACATGGCCTTGGATTGGTTTTGTTTGTTTCCTAATAATTCAATTACTTCCTTTACACAAATTATTATTGAATTCCTTTAAAATTTATAAGCAAACATTAGACCTCAAGTTACATTGATTGATTTCGTCTATTGCAAACAAGGACATAAGGAAAAAGTGATTGATTTATAGGACAATACCAAGATCTTTGTTCACAAATCTCATATTCTCTTATGGATTCCAATTTATAAAGAGTCTTTATTGGAAACTTGCAACCTAACATTTGAGATAAGATCTTATTAATGAAATATTCATCATTCACACATTTATGTACGACTCTTCATGATTACCAAATTTTTGTAAGCCAATATGAAGACACACATTCATCGACTCCTAATACTCAATCCAAAGCCAATCCTCAATCTAACTATCAATGATTTAAGAAGAAAAAAATCATCATAATAAAAACTCCTCAATCATCTAATATCATTCAAACACAAGTTGTTGTTGCATCTACAACAATGCATCAATTCTAAAGCGAAGAGAGACAAATTTTTTATAATTTCCCAATTCTCTCCATGCAATTATGTTCAAATTTTTAATAAGAACATGATCCAACTTGCTCCTATTCATCCTATTGATACCACAAAACTATTATCTCCTAAATTTAATACAAATACTTGTCAATATCATTGTACACTTGGGCATGATACAGAATATGTATGCATCTTAAGCACCAAGTGCAAGAGCTCATTGATCCTTATGTCATCTGATTGGTTGGTGTAAACAATAAAGGGAATAAGTTGATAACACCACCTAATGAAAAATCACAAATATTCACCAATCCATTACCTAGTCATACAACTAATCTTGTCGAAGGAAATGATAAGGAAGAATATATCAATAAGATATCTAATATATGATCAACATGATTAATACTCATCCTCACAAAAATCAAACAAATTTATTACCTAATATTATTTTTACACATATTAATGCTTTTACACATACATCTGATGGTCCTATTTACATCACCAGTATAATTAATGATAAACCCACAAGGGGAATACTTATTTATCTTGTGTGTGTAGTGAATGTGGTCACTAAATAATTTTTGTATGTGCATGAAATTTATAAGGATAATTATGAACAATCAAAAGTATCGCTAAAATATCATGATGACTTTGTTCGTCCTACAATTGATTCTATAAATCTCCTAGTTAAGGTCAGACTTAAATAGTTGGATTTTTTATTCACCATAATCTTGACATCAGATCAATTTTATGTGAATCTAGGTCATCTATGGCATAAGGTCTCCATGAATGAGGTCCCCTCAATCATTCATAAATGTCTTAAATTCCCATTTGAAGGACAAATACATAGTATTTACATAGTGAATTTAAACCTTTGGCCCTTTGTGGAAAGTTGTCACTTGATTACTTTTGGCCTTAGCCAACCCATCCCACCCAACCTCATGAAGATTATCTATTTTTATCATGTCAAAAGCTTAAAGTTAAGCGTATAGCACAATTATCACTTACCAATTCAATATTTTTGGAAGCAACTACTATATAAGAAGAGACGAGGACAATTTGGGAAAATTTGATTCAAGAAGTGATGAGGGTATCTTCCTTGGATATTCCACAAGTAGAAAAGCCTATAAATGCTATAAAATTCACAAATTTGTTGAAAGTGCAAATGTGAGGGTTGATGAAGAAAGGCATCAAAAGGAGATAGTACAAGAAATTGATTATCAAAAGGAAGAATGTTATAAAGAAGAAGAAATAGAGGAAGAAATTGAAAACAAAGAAGTCGAGCAAAGAAATACGAAGAATCCATGAAAGGAACCACCCAAGACGCCATCTAGATTTGTTCAAAAGAACCATTCTATTTAGATATAATTATTGACAACAAAGACACAAATTTAAACAAGAAGAAGACTTGCAAATACAACAAAAAAATGCAAATCTGTGTTTTCTTTCTAAAGTTGAACCAAAGAACTTTTTAGAAGCAAGTGAAGACAAATATTGGATCAAAGCTATGGAGGAATAATTGGATCAAATAGAGAAAAATGAAACTTGGGAGCTTGTCCCAAGACCTAAGGACAAGAACGCCATTGGAACCAAGTGGGTGTTTCGAAACAAGATGAATGAAGATGGGGAAGTCACAAGGAATAAAACAAGGCTTGTGTGAAAAGGCTATGCACAGGTTGAAGGAATAGATTTCAAAGAGACATTTTCCTTTGTTACAAGATTAGAGGAAATCAACATGTTCTTAGCTCTTGCAAGTTTCAAGAATTTCAAAGTTTATCAAATGGACATCAAATCAGCTTTTCTTAATGGAAATCTTGAAGAGGAAGTGTATATTGAGCAACATGAAGGATTCATCTTATTAGAGGAAGAATATTATGTTTGTAGACTAAAGAAAGCCCTTTATGGACTTAAACAAGCCCCAAGGGCTTGGTATTCAAGGTTAGAAAAGTGTCTCCAAGAGTAAGGCTTCAAAAGAGGAATAATAGATAGCAACATGTATATCACGAATGGAGGAGATAAGTTGTTAATTATTGTGGTATATATCGATGACATCATTTTTGGAGGTGATAATGATAAGATGTGCCAAGATTTTGCTTCAAACATGCAGAAGGAATATGAAATGTCTATGCTAGGTGAGCTATCTTTCTTTCTTGGATTGCAAATATCTCAGTTAGATAAAAGGATCTTTAGATTGCAAACCAAATATGTTAAGGAAATGTTGAAGAAGTTCAAAATGGAAGATTGTAATCCAATAAGTACACCTATGGTTACTAGTTGCAAATTGAGCAAAGATGATGATTCTCTTGCAATAAATCAGACTATGTATAGATTTATTATTGGAAGCTTGCTATGTCTAATAGCTACAAGGCTCAACATTATGCAAACAGTTGGTTTAGTAGCACGATTTAAGGAAGCCCCTAAAGAAAGCAATGCTAATGCAATCAAGAGAATATTGAAATATTTGAAGGGGACTATGAATTTTGGATTGTAGTATCCAAGGGGTGAATATTTCATCCTTACAACATATACAAATGTGGATTGGGTAGGCAGTTTTGATGACAAGAAGATCACTAGTGGAGGAGCATTCTTTCTTGGAAATTGCCTTGTATCTTTATTAAGCAAGAAACGAGCATCAATTTCCCTATCTGCAATGGAGAAAAAATATATTGCAACAACTTAATGTACATGGGTTTTATGGATGAAACAAAATTTGAACAATGTTAAGGCTGAATATGAGCATCCCATTCCCATACTTTGTGATAATATGAGTGCCATAAACATATCAAAGAATTCATTTATGCACTCCAAGACAAAGCATATTCCAATTAAGTATCATTTCTTAAGAAAACAAGTGCTTGAGGAACAAGTGAAGTTGGAATATGTTGCTACAAAGGAACAAATTATAGACATTTTCATGAAGTCACTCCCAAAAGAGAATTTTGAGTACCTGAGGGAGAAATTGGGACTAATGTCATTCTCATTCATTGAATAAGTTCTTTAAGATGAGCATATGTTCAAAGGGAGCTACCCATTGTCTTATTTGATTAGCCTGAAATTCCCTTTTCCATTGTTGTCAAAGGAGGACAAGCAAAGTCAGGGGGATCATTTCAATTAGGGGGAGCATATGATCTTGTTGCATTTCAAAATTGTTTCTTTGCAAGGTTGCCATCAGTGACAGAGGGGGAGATTATTGAAATATTGTTGGCATTGATGTCAAAGGTGGACGACTCATAGAGAATAGAAAAAAAAATATTAAATGTTATTTTTTTGTGGGTCAACCTTCCCCATGTATGACACCCAAATTCTAGTAAATTTATAAATTAAAAATATATTAATTTTATTTTTATTTTAGGCCGACCCCCTAGAAAGGAGTGCCAAAATTTGGGAAATTAAATATAAATAATTAATAAATAAAAAATCATCCCTTGGGCGACCTCGTTGAAGGGATATGACTATTGATTGAAGGCACCTCTTGAAGATGTATAAATAGAAGGTTGTTGTAGATCATTTATACATCCATTCTTTGAATATCACTCAAATTTCTAGAGTAGATATTTAGTAGATGAAAGGGTGATTTTAGAAGATCTTAGAGCAGATCTAAGGAGGATTTGTAAAGATTTTATGAGCTATTTATTTTAGAATTTATGAGCAGAAATTTGTGAAGACTATGAGTAGATCATTTTAGACCTCATCATGAGTAGTTAGTTTCAGACTTGTGAGCAATATGTTTCAAACCTTTTCAAGCAAATTTTTTGAAGAGTATAAGCAAACTTTGAAGGTGATTTATTGCAAACCTTAAGGAAAATATTTGTAGCCCTATGAGTAGAGATTATTGAAGATCATAAGTAGATTTAAGGAGCTTATTGAGTAGATTTATGGAGGTGTTTTAGATCCAATTCAAGAAGAAGATTCATCACTTATCACTTTATTCTCTTAGAGGTGGTGCCCTGTCTTTAAAGAGATTGGTGTCTCTTGTTGAGTTGGTGCTCAGTTGTGGGGATTGGTATCTCTAGTGGGCTGGTGCCTACAAATCATCTAGAGGGGATTGGTGTATCTTGTGGGTTGGTGCCTACGAAGTTGTAAGAAGTTTTTTTATAAAAGCAATATTTTTTCCATGGTTTTCTCTTGCAAAGGTTTCCATGTAAAATTGTGTGTGAATCTTGTGTTCTAAGGTGTCTCTTGTGGGTTGGTGCCTACAAAGTTGTAAGAAGTTTTTTTATAAAAGCAATATTTTTTCCATGGTTTTCTCCTCGCAGTTGTTTCCATGTAAAATTGTGTGTGAATCTTACTTGTGTAGATGTTTTGATTATTGCTTATGATTTCCAGAGTTATAAATTGAAACCTTGTATAATGGAGCATTGTAGAGGGAAATATTTGGATATCTTTCTATTAACCACTAGGAAATCATTGACATCTTTGAAATATTTGGAGATTAAAGTTCTAATATGTTTTATTGTAATCTTTTCCAAAATATAGATTGACCAAAATACATTTTGGCTTGACTATTGAGCCTGTTCATTAGTTCCCCATGCAAAAACTAGATTATCAAGACTATATCATCCAACAAGAAAACATGTGTCTTCTAGCCTTATAATATCCTTAACCATTAGCTTTATTTGAATGGCCAATGTGTTAGCAATATTATTGCAAGAAGCATTTAATAGTGTAATAAGTTACCTACGAGAAATGGTGTATTCAATTCTCCCCTTAGGGGGGAGTTTGCTTAAGCCTTTTTTGAAGCTTAGGCCTAAAGATAATTTTTTCAAATGCTTCCAAATAAATTTGATAAATACCATATTTAATATATAGTTACATAGTTTAATAAAAATTCATAGGTAGTTCATCAATGCTTTGCTATGCAACATAGAAATGAGGGCATGCAAATCTCCTCAAAAGAAAGAAATCAATCCAAAAATTGACTATATCTGGGATCAATCTTGTTGGGAATATAATCTTAAACTATATATTCAAGGTTTTCTTGTATCTTCTCCCATTGGATTTTCTCTTTAAAGATATTCCCATATAAATCCTAAAATAGTTATCTTAGAGAGATTTATGTGCAATGAACCTAAGTTGTCATCAATTAGTAAAAAGTCTTCTTAAGTTTTTAGTTCAATTGAAGAAGAATTGTGTGCCTCTATTTTTTTTGTCCTTAATTTAATAGAGTGGAGTGTTTATTTTACACTTATAAATGCCAAGTTTATGACCTAAGTTTAGTAGAAACAATATATAATATTGTGTCATAACATTACTAGATCAAACACAAATTATTTCTAGCATGTCTACCCCCTTATGGACATTTTTCTCTATATTTATATTTCAATTAGGCCATTCTTCTACCAAAAGAGTGAGTAATACAGTGCATTGAGAGAGAGAGAATTATACCACTATTTAATCTATGGTTTCCCTTCTTGTGGCATGGGGATGAAATTTCAAATTCCCAAATTCCCACTAGAGAGCAACACAATCAAGATTTTTTAATTTTGAAGTTTTACTTTTGAAGGAGAGTTGAGAGGATGGATGAGTAAAATGAGAAAGAGAGATGATCAAAAGATGGGAAAGTGATGAGACGTGGCATCAAAATCATCTACCTTTAGAAACACACTAAGGTGATGGAACCAAAGAAACATTGTGAGACATATAAAATCTATCCTGAATAACATTGAGCTTCCTATCCATTACAATTATATAATTAGAATTAATGAATAAATTTTATACACAACTTGAATATTTTTATTTAGGGAGGTCAACTAAACCTAGAGAATTGAGATAGTGAACTAAGTTTTCAAACTCATTTTTAATATTATTTCCCATACTTCACAACCTATGAAGTATATATAATTTATGAAAATTTAGGTATTTAAGCTAATATGCTAAGAATATCTTATATAACCGCACAAAATTCATCATAAAGATATATATATATGCATACAAATTCAAAATAGGTTGGCACCTAAACATTCCCACAGTGGATAGGAATGAAAGTGACCTACATAAATCCTTAATTAGGACCCAAATAGATCCCAAAACACCTTAACACGCTTCCACAAGCTTCGCATGTAGTGCTAACACAAGGTTGACCAACACCCATGCTAAACACCATAAACATTAAGTACACCCTTCCTTAAATCAATCCAAAAATTCCAAACAATAAAATTCACTTGAGCACGATCTAGAATAATCCATGAACTACTTGAGATTCATCAAACACTTCATCCAAGCTCACATCATACAAATACTTCATCTCAAAACAACTAGTAAACCTTATTCACACACTGACAAATGAAACTCACTCTATACTGCACCAAAATCAAGTGAAATATTGAAACCTAAAGGATACTAAGCATTATAAGAAACTCCCAAAATTTGCACAACTTGAAGCCAAAAAATAGAGAAACATGGAGAAAATGCATTTCTTCTTAGCCATAAAAAACATTACTGAAAAACTAGTTCTACACACTAGTGAACATTCATTGCATAAATGATCCGTGAACCTAAATTCTGAATATAACCTTTGACAACCATGAACAACATATTAGATCCACACAAGCATAGGATCAACATAGAAGAAACATGGAGCACAATACTAGAGCACACTCTGAACACTTGCACAACACATTTTACTCTATTTATCAAATTTTCAAAGCACTGAAACCAAGTACTGTAGACAACATATCATCCACACAAAACCAACCGGATCTTCTAATAATATAACAAAATATAGCCCCTTGTACTCACAACACTTCCTCAATATCTCAATTACACATGCACAACTTGCAACAACCTCTTTTCCTCTTTTTTACAATTTTCTCAATATCCTTGACATCTTCATCATGCAACAACTTCCTTAACACAAAGTTGACATCAATGAATAAAACTAGTTAGTAGACTTCATGTTGACATCAATGACAACACCATATTTGCAACATGAAGAAGTATTGAAGATTCATCAAAAGTGCAATTTTGCAAAGTTGTCAAAGTTGTAAACATTATCGTCAAGTCACAAAAACCCACTTGTAGAATTTAATTTTGACTTTCCAACAATGAAATCCAGAGGAATTGGGAGTGGAGATCCAAGAGCAAGGGACTATGAAAGAAAATTTTAGATACCTGTAGCAAGACCCATTCGCCCTAGGGAAAAAATTTCCTAGGAGGACACTCAACAGGAGCTTTTGGTGACAGTGCATAAATTCATAAACATCTTAGATTTTTCGTGGTTGCCATGATTCTCGCTAGATTAAGGCTTTAAATTGATGTTTCATGTGTTACATTACATAATTGCATTCATTTTTTATTTTTCATTTATCCCCCAAAAGTGCACTTCAAGCCGATTTACCCCATCCTCTGTCATAAGGAAAACAACGAGATCTCCATTAAGACCGATTCACCTAAGGGTTGAAAGTCAATATTTCCCTAGGGGATCTCTTTTTCCTAATAAAATAGGGAAATAGGTACATTACCCCCATTCAAAACCTACCTCACCCATTTTCCCATGTTTCACCATAAACCTTTTTAACTTTACCATGGCATTCTTGCCACTCATTTATTTGTAAGGTTTGGTGCCACTTATGGCTTCCCTTAATGTTTTAAAATAACATTTAGAAATGGCTTATGAATTTTCCATTGAGTGGTATATACATTCCGCTATATGCATGGCATATTTGCCATGTTTTGTGGCTTTCATTGCATATATATATAACAATAATAATATGTGTTTATAACATCATATATCTATATATATATATATATATTATAGTAAGTTACTTTATATTATAATATGTATATATATATATATATTGATAAGTAAGAGAGATATATTATATTAATTTAAAAATTCAAAGGTTACAGAGTTCTAGCCCACTTGGGCGATCAACAAAACTTCTTAGATACCCATTACATGTCGAGTTGAGACTGCCATAATACCACCCATTTACATGGCCAAGACAAAACAAGACTGCCCACCAAATTCAAAATGCAGATAGAAACAAAACTAGCAACCGAATTTACAAAGACCCTTATCACATAGGAGACTACACTTAATAGACAACCAAAAACATATCTCGTAATTTGACACCAACCCACCAACCTTCCAAGGCCTATTCACTACACGTTATGTTGAGCAAACACATGAAACTCTCTTTTCCAAGCTGAGTCTACAACTAGAATCAAGAGAAATTTCTTCTTGAGAAATTTGACCCCAGTGGCAATCAGATTCCTATGCTCTAACAATTCTAGACCATTGGCATCCAAGAGGAATGGAAAGAACCTCACCAATGCCTAAGGGTTGTTAAGGAGATCTAAATCCAGAGGGCATAGTATACCTTTTCCCATGGAGGCGACAACCAAAGCTCTATCCAAACCCACCAACATGTCCTTATGAAATAGCCTCCTCATAATAACCCTCGATTCTACTTTAGAGACACCGATGTTGAGCAATCCATCTAGACCATGGGAAGAAATATCAAAATCTAGATGATATCCTTATACATTCTCCATAAATCCTTTCCCAACAATGTATTTGATCGTGGAAAAGGTGAGGTAATTTGGATGCTTGATGATTTAATGTAGCCACAAAGAGGTGACCTGAACTTTGAAGGATAACTGATGCTTTGAACTATTTAGCTAAATAGGAGTGACCATGCCACCCATCTCCAATTCCTTCACAAAAACTAGCAAAATAAATCTACTCATGGCCAGACAAGAAGTGAAGCAAAAAAAATGCCAATGTTGATCCTCCACTCCACTTAGGGAATAAAACCATCACCTATTGCAATCAAGCCCATCTTTGCATGCTCAACAATAAACATGAATAGGCTAGAAAACGTCCGAAGAGGGACGATTCACAACACCCAATGTCGATGAGCAATTATTGAAGTTACTTGATCTAGAGAATTCCCAAGGCCATGTGATCCATGGCACCAGCTCGATCCCAATCCCTAGTAGGCTACCACCCGACCACTCCATGGAAGCTTACAGGTGATGAAGTAGCACCCTCCCTGCCTCCTACTACACCACTCACCCAGAGGCAGTCTTGGAAGTATAAATGTCTTTCAAGGTAATTCCATCAACCCCCAAATTTGCAAGAGAGTCTGCCTTTGAATTACCTTCCCACAGAATGTGGTTTATTTCAAAATTTTCAAACTTGCTTAGGAGAGAGAGCGTGACTTCCAGAATTGCACCAAGCTTCCAATTCTGAAGAAGACCCATTCTCAAGATGTTTATAATGACAATAGAGTCTCCTTCAATTACCACGTTCCTCATACCCAACTCAATACATAATTTTATTCCTTCCTGTGCCGCTTGAAGTTTTGTTGCATTATTTTTTCCCCAACACAGAGGCTGAACCAACTTCCCCACCACAATGCCTTGCCAATCTCTAATTATGCAACCAATGCTACACTTCCCCAGGTTTCCTCTAGAGGCACCATCAAAATTTAACTCATGTCATCCTTGGGCAGGAGGTTTCCATTTTATTTCTTCACAATTTGCTTTACTTGCAGTGCTTCTAGAACCTAGAGCAAGTGACACCTTCAGAACATTCCACGTTTTCAGCATTTTTGAATCCCAACAAAAGAAAGGGGCTTTTGAACCAACATCCCCTGTCACCCTTGAGTTGTCTAATTCCACTATACAAGCTTCAAGTTTGTTGAGAAAATATGGAAGACGCATTGCCTCATACTTAAAAATTCGATGATTTCTCTCTTTCCATACTTCCCATAGGAGCATCAACGGACACAACCACCACAAGTAGGAAAACAATGAATTTCCACCCAACTTAGGCCAAATTCTAAACCAACTCATAATCTTGTCAAGCAAGGTTGTGCTCAAGTTGAGTTTGGCGCACAACCAATTCCAACTCTTAGTTGTGAATGGGAAATTGAGGAAAAGGTGGTCACTAGTTTATGCCCCTGCCTTGCAAAGCACACATCTTGAGGGGCCACTCATACCAAATTTCGCCAACCTTTATGTTTTCAACACTCTTCCTTGAATGGAAAACCATGAGAATATTCCAGCTTTGGGGAGGCAATTGTTGTTCTAGCACAAATCATCTGGGATTGGTTGAGGTTGCTCAAATTGCCTCATCAGAATTTTGTGTCCTTCCTTGGCACTATAGATACCTGAAGCAGCTCCACCTAAGCACATCCTTACCATCCCTGATATACAGAGGAAGGTGTTTTAAGGCTTACTCAAAGATTTCAATTTTTTTCGTGCTGAGAGCCAATTGCCTAGGATCCTTCCAACTCCAGCTCAACGCACCATCCACACGCTCAATGATCAAATAGTCCTTTACTTGACTTCCCTAGGAAAGTTTGGTGACCTCCCTTACATTCCTTAGGCTTCCATTCTCAACCAACTTACTAAATCCTCCCCATGCATCTTCCTAAAAGAGAGTTGAGTTTTCATCCCTAACATCCCAAGAGTGATTTCATGATCAAATCTCTACAATTGCAAATGAAATTCCATATGTGTGAACCTTTGGGGAGATTCCTAGTTGTGAAAAAATCTCTTCCCCATCCTCCAAGTATTTCACTTTCATAATTTTCACCCATTGTAAGTCCTACCTAGCATACATTTTCCAGGCGAGTTTGGCCCCTAGGGCTTTATTTTGCAAAGATAGATTTTTTATCCTTGCACCCACCTCCTCTCGGGACTTACAAATATTTTTCCACTTGATTAGAGGGAACTTCTTTTGATCTGAATTCCCCTGCTAGAACAAATTCTTCATCTTTTGATTGACCCTAGAGCAAGCATCCCTAGTCAAAGGAAGACATGATAGCGTATAGATTGGGAGAGCCACCACAACTGTCTTTATAAGTGTTAGCTTGCTTGCCCAAGATAGCCACCTGCCTTTCCAAGAAGAAATCCTATTTTCAACCTTTGCAATGAGTGGATCCCACAACTTGCCTAATTGTACACATGATGCCAATGGTAGGCCCAAATATTTGCAAGGAAGCTTTCCTTTTTGAAACTGCAAAACTTGAAGGATACATTTTTCCAAAGACAGGTCAGTATGAAAGAAGAAGACTTCAGATTTTTCCAAACTTACCTCTTGCCCCAAGGCTCAAGAATAATCAAACAAAATCCTTTTGAAGATTCAAGCCTCCTTCAACCCGACCTGACCAAGCAACATATTGTCGTCAACAAATTTTTGATGTATCACGGGAGGAAGATTGCTTGTTATTTGAATCCCTTTTAACTCTCCTGTTGAGAAAACTCTAGTGAATGATCTTCCAAGCACCTCAGCCATGATTATGAACAAGAATGGGGAGATCATATATCCATGTCTGAGTCCTCGAGTGGCCTCAAAAAATTCATGCAGTGAGCCATTTACCAGCACCGAGTACCCCATGCTGGCAATCTAGCCAAAAACCCAGTCAAGCCAAGCTAAATGAAAGCCAAAGCCTTCCAAAATTTTAAAGAGAAAGTGCCAGTTTACTTTGTCATATGCCTTTTTAATGTTCAGCTTCATTAACATAGATTGCTTTTAAGCTCGCAAAATTGAGTGAATGGCTTCTTGGGCAATTATCACACCATCGTAGATCAAGCGTCCTAGGACAAAACCCGTTTGTTCTTCAGAGATTAAGCTAGGTAGTAATATCTTGAGTTGATTGGCCACCGCTTTCACCAAGATTTTGTATACTACATTGCATAGAGAGATAGGCCAAAAATATTCCATTTTGTCTAATTTCTCTTTTTTGGAATTAGAGCTATGAAAGTGTTGTTGAGTTCCTTCAGAATTTTCCCAGAATCCCTAGAATCTTCAATCACAGTGACAACATTTGCCCCAACTATACTCCAGTAGTGCTAAAAGGACGTAGAAAGCCATCTGGCCCTAGGGATTTATCTGGATGAAGTTGGAAAAGAGATCTCTTTGGATCTCTTCTTCTGAAAATAATTTTAACAATTGTTTGTTTTGATCATCCAACACCAACTTTGGGATGCAATCCAAAAGACTTTGTTGTGCACCAAGCCTTGAGCCCTCCCAATTGTTCAACAAATTTTGAAAAAAGGATACAACCTCCTCTACGATTTAATCTGGACTGTCCAATGGGTGCCCATCCACTAAGATGATATGAGAAATTTTGTTGACCTCTTGCCTTACTTTTGTAGAATTGTGGAAAAACTTGGTGTTTTTGTTGCCATCTTTCAACCACAACTCCCTTGACTTTTGGCGCCAAAATATTTCCTCTTTCAAGACGATCTCATTGAGTTATCTTAGCAACTCCTCCTATTAAAACTATGAGTTATCCATGCCCAATTGAATAACCTCTTCATTCAAAGCCCTCAATTCACCTTTGATTTTTCTCTTTTATTTGAAGATATTTTTGAAGCAAAACTTATTCCAATCTTTTAACCTGTGCTTGACATGTTTCAGTTTTTTTGTCAAGGTGAACATCTTGGAACCCATCGAACCTACTTCCTCCCACCAAACAAAGACTTGATCTATCCAGCTTTTCTGTGATTGAGCAAAAACCAAGACGTTGATTCATCCTGGTAAATGAGCCATTGGTTGTAGGTATTTCAAAGAGAAGATTCCTTCCCACAAAGGCTTCAAAGTCAATTTGGGATTGAAGCTTTCATGACACCCCACCCCACTTGTTGGTTGAGTGTAGGATCATGTTAAAGTCCCCTCCAACAAAGCAAAATTCGAAGCCAGCTCCAAAGCACAAATTTTCAATCTCCAACCAAGTTCTCTATTTTTCTATACACAAATGAGGGTCATACATATTGATCAAAAGGAAACAAATATTTGAAGAGAAACTCTCCACTTTGCAAGCAAGCCATCTACTGCTTGTCTCTACTTCCTCCACTAAAACCTTATTGGGATTTCATAGAGTCAATATCCTCTTGCAGCCCCGTCTGTATTAACTGCCAGATACTTCCAAGAACTCATCCTCTTACCAAAAGACACCGCCTCCCCTTGATCTAGCTTCATTTCCTAAAGAATGCACACTTCCACCTAGCAATAATCAATCTGATCCTTCACCAAACGATGCCTATTAGGGGCATTGATGCCCCTAACATTCGAAGTTAGGATTTCATTTTTCTTCAGGAAGGGTATCCCCCTTCCCTACTTTAAGTATTTCTGAAATCTTCTTCTATCCAGACGCTTCGCCATCTAACTTCATTTTTTCCACATTGGGAGTTCATCCCCACTTTTTGTGTTCCCCATAGTCAGGAGAAGACTTCCCTACCTCTTTTTTCAAGGTCCCCAAACCATCAGTGCCAACCAAAAACTGGCCACCAACCTCAAACACTAGTGCATATGCAACAATTTCCATTCCCACCAATTCCAAGTCATCATCTTCCACCTTTATTGCTTCAATGAGATGCCCATCTGAGGCTTCCTTCGCCTCTTGAGCCAATTCCACAATTTCTTTCCTTACCTCTAGCAAGGAGTCTAGGTTTTCTTCCCTGAAGTTGTTGCTTATTAGATCAAGAACATCAAAGACTTTGTTGTTGAGTTTTTCATTCACATCTTGGTTTTGATTTGGAGTCTCGAGAATCGGCTCTGCCTCTAAGGTTCCATCATCATTCATTTCTTGGCAAGCTAGGCCAACACCATTGCCTGTAGAACTTGTTGGAACCTCAGAGCCACCACCAACAGGATCACCAAGCTTCAGACTCAGATTCTCATTTGTACCACACCCAGAGGGGGCCTCCCATGATCACCAACCCAAAGTGTCGACCCAGATCCTATTTGGTCTTGGTTCATAGACTAATGGTTGAGACAAAACACCCCAATCCATGTAAATTTTATAGGGTTTTCCACATAGAGTCACACATAGGTGCTTATGTTATCCACTTCTTTCCAT
Source organism: Sequoia sempervirens (assembly GCA_007258455.2). NCBI lineage: Eukaryota > Viridiplantae > Streptophyta > Pinopsida > Cupressales > Cupressaceae > Sequoia > Sequoia sempervirens. Next base: position 151,448 of record VDFB02320758.1, on the reverse strand, counting down.
TCATCTGCACAAATGTATTTTCCAAGATAATTTCCTATCTCCTCCAAAATGTCAACTTGCTAGAACTCATAGGGGAGTTTCGGTAGTTTATACCAATCTTGGATATAACTCATTTGATGTTGGAGGGGGTCAAATTCTACTTCCCATTTCCACATGTATAAACCAAAACTACCCATCAACCAAACCCCATCCAAAAAATTTGTCTGCACAAAGGGGGAAGGGCATACAACTAGGAAATAGTCATTCGCCAGATATTTGAAGCCTATTTATGAGCCCCAACATCCTTACCACCTTCAGATCAAGGCATCCCAATTCAAATTGGCTCCAAACCGCTTCATGATTAAGCCTTGGCTTTCCAGCCACTTGATTGAGGAAGCCAAAAATTTAGATCCCACTACCATAGTTCGTCGATCTGAGTGTCCAAACTCGTCTCTAGGAGGGCCCAGAAAGGATCTAGGGCTTTCCTTTTTTCTGTGACTAGCGCTCCTTTGACCGCCAAAATTTGAAATTGCTTCCCGCCCCCAGCCTTTATGAGAACCATACCTATTGCACCTGTTGGGAAATTAGTTGTAGCCCTACCACTATTGCCTCGACTAATCATTACCTGAGCACCACTGTTGAGGTTGCTCCTGATGATGTCTGCACTAGGCCTCTGATCGAGCATGATCCTAGATATCCTTTTTTGAAACCTCCTTGATCGCCTATTTCCCCAGGAGGAGTTGCCTCCATCTCCCTTGACTCCCTTTGCGACCCTACCATTTGGAGCACCTTCAACCAGCTTCTCAGAAGCATTCTGTGTCTGCTCTTCACCACACTTTTCCACTTCACACCTCTCACTCTACTATGCCATTAAGTTACAAATTATTTATCCTATAATATGTATATATATATCACTTAATTAAATATGTATATATATGTATTAATATATATAGTACCATCATTTAAACATAATATATATACAATTTACATATGTATATGTATATGTATGCGAATGTTCACATACATATTACGTATCTATGTACATGGGCATACGTAAACATTACTATCTACATATGCTCATACCTACATACATACATATGTATGTTTCATCACATATATACATACACATATATTCAATATATAGACGTATCCTTATATATATTTAATACACCATATATATCTCATACTCATCAATAAAATTTAATCACTAGAACTCAAATCGATAAAATAATCAAAGAGAATTAAAGACAATCATCCCAACTTTCTTATCAACCCAAAAAAACTATCAACTTAATTTAACACTTATCAACACCAAGTTTAGACTAACTTAACAAGGCTTGTCTAACCTAGGCAGTGAGTGTGTGGATCTACTCAAATAGGTACACCAGTGGTTTTCATACCAACTTCCACTCCTGGGTGATACTCTCCCTATCCTCACTGGAGCATTTGAACCTTTCCTACATCCAATTTAGTGCAACATGAAAAAATTTAGCTGATAACATGAAAATTATATTCATCATATATCATGTGTATCATTAAAGCATTTAAAAATCAATCTCATCATATTGCACATTCATACATCTCATTCATTCATTGAAATTCATCAAAAAATAATCATGTATTAAAACATATTTATTCATAGAAAGGTAATAGTAATTGGTGAATACATAATGGGGTGTAACAAGGGGGAAGGAGAGTAATCACAAGAAGGAGAAAGTTGGGCAGGATGAGTAGAATGGGCAGAATGGAGAGGGGGGCTAGAGTATTCTTTCCTTTTCTTAATTATTCTCCAACTATGTTTCATGACTACATATTTCTAGGAGGGTACAATGATTGAGGATGGGTTGGGATTATTATGAAAAGTGAAAGAAGGTAGAAATTTAGTTTTCATGAGAGACACTATGGAAATTGTACAAAGAGGAGAGGGTTGAAGAGGAAATTGATTAGAAGGGGTTAAAAGGGTAGAAGACATTAGAATTTAGGAGAGTCTAGTTTTCTTGACAAAACAATCATGTATCAAGTGTCTCTTTTTTAATAAAAAATATATTGGGCTTGTTTAAATAAACTATTTAAAGATGTTTCATTTTAAAACTAGAGTCTATCTACTTAATACTATTTAAAAAAGGTTGATTCAAGTCAACTTCTACACAAACCCTAAGATAAACTCTTAGGCTAGAGAACTTATCTAAAATATGTTCGCAACAAATTACTTAGCTAGGTTGAGCCATATTATCCCTCAAAAAGGTCCAAATGTTGGGTTTAAGTATGATTTTTTTTTGTCTATGTGGGATAACATGAATGTGAAAAGGGATTTCAAAATGAAACTCAAAATTTTAATCCTAGATGTTAGAATTGTGAAAAACCATGAGCCACATGATCAAACAACAAGCAAATACACCTTCCATGCAAGAGTTCTGCAAACAATATGTGCAATATTCCTCAACAAGAAAAAGCTACAAAATTAACCTCAAGAATCTTCAAGGAAAACAATAGTCCTCAAAGGTTGAGAGTTTGAGAGTAAATCTCCAAATTATGATAATACAATGAGGGTTGAGTGCTATGTAGCAACAACCCTAGTAATTGCTCACTTTAGTTAACATAGAAAAACAATTAGTTAACTAAATAAATAAATTTTATGTTTAGCTTAAGTGCATGAGAATAAATTAGACTAATAATTAATTAAAGATTAATTGTTAGCTAATGCATGATTACTCTAACACTAGAGGTAAGACACTTGTCCATATATAGCCCATATTCTATATTTCAACATAGCCTATGCATGTTTGGTAGATTTAAACATACAAGATACATATCCTTTTCCCAAACCTCTTATGGTCACAATCTCCCAAACCTTATTTTCCTAGTTTATTTTAGATCATTTATAAAACAAAATGTTTATGTTGGCACCCCTTTTAGAAAAGTAAAATAATAGTTCAAGTTTGATAGTCAAATATGACATCCATTATTTAAGGCAACTAAAATTCCAAAGTTTTATCTTGTCCATTATTTCCTTCTCAAAGGATTGATGGAAAAAACCTATTATGCCCTTAATCTATATTGTGTATAGGGTTATAAGTAGTCCTCTTGTGGCCACCTCAACTCTTAATTAAGATATAATCATTAAATATAGTCGAATATCTAGGTAGTTAAGTCGGGCTAGTTGACATCCAAGGCATAATCATCATACTTAACATCATGCTCATATTGGAGACTATTGGAAGTGGTGTTCCACAAGGACGCATCCCCCCAAAAAACCCCACAGTTCCTAGACGTCCCCATCTTGGAGACTTGGGGACTTGGGGGGATGTCCCTCCACTAGCCCAACACCAATACCACCATCTCACCACCAATGTTGTTGTCTCCAAGATGTCACTAGAACTTCGAGGACACCAAGGTGTCCTCAAGACAACTAGGGGACTCCTAGTTGTCTCTAAGATGTATAATTCTTCTACTTATACATCTTTTTATAACTATTTTTTCAAGTAATGTATGTATTTCAACGCCTTGCCACCAACTCGCCATCATCCCCATGTCATCTCCAAATTAGGCACTTGGTCCTCTTGTCCCTGAAAGTTTCCCCACATTCCTGCATCCCCTGTTAGGAAACTCTGTGGAACTATGATTAGAAGTAGCCCTCCCAAAGTGGTCTAGGAGACTATTCCCTTAAAGTGACATATTATTATCAAATGTTTGTGACATACTCCTATTATATACTTCCATCTTACAACATATTTTAAAATCCAACTTTTCATCATGAGATCATTCTCTTCCCCTTCATCTTTAGTTTTGATACATTAGTTTGCAATATTGACTTCAGATTTATTGTAAAGGAGGAAGTGCATCCATTTTAATGCCACTATCAACACATTGTTTAGAGGGATTAGTATTTTGAAATTAACTCAAAAAAGAGTGATTTCACTAATGCACCTCTCGAAGGTTAAAATTTGACAAGTCCTAATAAAAAGCTAGTTGCATCCATTTCACTTATAGTATTGCAATTGTTACTAACTAACTGTCAATGGTTGTGCCAATTGATTCTACCATGTATTAAATCATATTAGAAAAAAGAAAATCCCCCAAAGGATAAGTATTAGTTATATATTTTTTCCCTATAATGAGCTGGTGGAAAACATGATGAGGATGAAGACACAAACTTTTCCTTTTAGAATTAAAGCTCTAGACAAGAAAGATTCTTGTCACCAAAACTATGTTGAGCACATTGGTAAACAATGGTGTTGGATATCATGCAAAGAACAACATTACCTAATGACACATCAGTGAAATAAAGTATTGTCTGGAAAATTCTATCCTATGTGCAGCGTGGCTGCTGGTAGTTTTATCAATGCATTTTGTTTCACGTACAACCTGTAGTACATGATCCACTTTCACGGCCAAATGTTTTCCTACCACTCCTTACTATTATGCCATTATTTGGGAATTATTCAATGGAATATCCTCTAAATGATTCCCTTCTTTAGTCGTGTGCTTTCAATTTTCAGATTTGAAAGGACACTTGTTCTTGGAATATGTTAGGATTATCCAAAGTTGTTCTAGAATATAACTGTTGTCACCTAGAAATGCACCCTATGCACAGTGATGGAAACTGAGATTTCTAGTGAAACATGGGATCATTTCAAGGCTGTGGGTCACCTAAAGTTGAAATAAACCTCCAGAGAAGGTCGGCTTCCTTTGGGTATCACCTAAACTAATGATCTTGTAAAGGGAAAAGGGAGAAGGAGTACATGAAAATGGAACTAAACTATGGTGATACACCGTATTGATAGGAAATCATGAAATGAAACAAGAAGAAAATACACTGGGAAACTTAATTGCTATTGTTTCACATACTCAGAACAACTTCTTTTAGACTTATGCATCATTCTTAACAGGTTTGATCTACATACACATCTTAGGAAGGAAAGATAAATTTCACAGCTTTAAGGTATGAGTGTAGACTTATAAAACACAGCTAAAGACTTGCATAATCAAAAGAAAGATACAGAAATGAGAGTAGTACAAACATGAACACTAGCTTCCAAGGTAAACTCTATATTGTATTCCAGATTCTAGTTGAGTTACAAAACATACATTTAGTCGAGAAAGGATTGATAAAAATCACCAACTCTTCAGAGTGTATAATCTGAACTATCTACATAAAAGGAAAAAAATGCCTTACATATCAAACTATGTTGGCCCCTTAGGGCTTACAAAATATCAGTCTTCGAGATAGATTTTTCTTTAGATCTTTTGATTGAAATTAATGTTGCACCCTACGTGTCCATGTTGGTGAAGAGTCATTCCCTGGAGAGGCCCTTAGATCTTTCACAACTACCGTATTCATTTCCTGGAATTGTGTCTTATTTGAACCTCTTCGGTTGAACGCTTTGAATTCCCTGAGCTCAAAACAAATACACGTTTCTCTCATTCTATTGATGTTCTTCATCCTAGTCAGACTTCCATGGCTCACTTCAGATCTCCCTGATTGATCGAGTATACTCCACACAGATTCTCTGGATGGTCAAAAGCTCCTCCTGTAGAATCGCATCTCGGCAAGACACTGGAAGTGTCTCACTGATGCAATTATGCCCCTCTGAATCCATCAACATAGCATGGAACTATCGATGAGAGTTCTTAGCGAGCCCAAAATTCATGTCGATATCGCCTATGTGGTCACCAAGACAATCACGTTCGGCTAGACAACATGGAAAACTCTCAAGGTCATACCGATGCACAAGATGTCACTGAGACTACAACCTATCAGTAAGACATCACTCCAACAGTCAAGTGCTACATCGATGTCATCCATGTCAGGGAGACCTTCTGCTAGTCAGTGAGACCTCTACCGATGACTCCTCCTTTATCGCCAAGACCTCCCCGTGTCGGCAGGACCTCAGGGAAAAGTCTTCAACTCTTGGTGAGCTTAGCTTGCTTTTGATGAGACCTTACTAGTCGGAAAGACACTTGAGTGTCAGTGAGAGATCTTACCGAAAGCAAGAGGCTACCTTGAGACCCTTCATCTTCAATCGGCAAGACATTATTGATGTCACCCTGAGACACTTCATTCCACTGAGCTCTAGATCTCCTTTGGTGTGACTCCCATCATTCGGGAAGACTTCATGGTGAAGGGAAAACACTACACCGAGCCCCCTTTTAGTTTTGGAAAGACACCCGCAGTTGGGGAGACATCTCCCCAAAAACATGACAATTCATCGAGCTCTTATCTTTTTGCCAAAACTTTGGCCTATCGGCCAGACCCTTTGCCGAGCACACTACGGTCTCCCCAAACTCACATCTTTCGGCCAGACTACCTGCTTGTCACTGGGACTTCATGCTGAACTCCTCCATTCTGCTCGAGCTCTCCTCAATTCGCTGAGACTGCCACCGTCGGTGAGACATTTCACCAAGCTCCCTATCCTTTCGGTAATGAGTTCACTTTTCCTCGGTCGGGGAGACATCACCAACTCGGCAAGACCTTTCGCTGATACCTGCGCCCTTTGGCTGAGACTACCATCATTCACCGAGACATGGCCATGTCGGCAAGACCTTAACTTGACGGTTGGAAACTACACCGATGTCAAATGTCAGGGAGACCTCCTACATTTGGCGAAACCTTGTGGCAAAGGGACCAACCTTTTCTGGGAGCCCATCCTTCTTGTCAGGGAGACATCTGTCAAGCTCATTGTTGTCACCAAAACATTCCTAGGTCGCCGAGACCTCTTAGCGAGCTCAAATTTCCACACTGAAGACTTCAACATAAAGCACTATCGGCGAGACATGTTAGTTTTGCTAAGACATCACATCGAGCTCTAGGACTTACCCCGAAGTGTTCATCTCTCACCAAGAGTTATACCAAAGACATCAACACCATCAGACGAGACATTCCATTCTCGCTAAGACTTCTCTCTGAGACTCTTTGTGTTACCCCGAACGAATGCAGTCAGTGTGACTTTCTCACATTGGTAAGACTTCTTACCGATAGTATTTCTTCCGGCAAGAGTTTCCCTGATGACTTTAAACCAACTGTTGTCGGCGATACTTTAACTCTTCGCTGGGACTTCTCACCGAGCTCTATAGGTTATCCTGAAGCCTATGGTCACCATGAGTCTCCCCGATTTACGATTGAATGGCCTATCGGCCAAAGAATTCCACGCGATAAGAGGTCATACCAAACACTTCTTGTCACAGTGATAGGCTCTATAGTGAAAGCATTTGACAAGACAGAAACTAGGTCACAGCGACCTATTCAAAACAGAATGTATCAAAGCTGCAGTCGGCCAGACATTGAAGATGTCATACCGACTTGGCTCTAATGGAGGCTTGATCCTGTGATTATTGAGGCATATTTCCAACAAAGCAGGCTTCCCAACTAAGTTCCCTGTGAAATGTCATCAGATGCATGAACTAACCCTCAATGGAAATATCCCATCTAGCCCTTATGAACATCTGAAACATAATTTGTCTTGCTTGATTGATCCCATAGGTGAAAATTGGGTAACAATAACAAGCATCTTCCTCGTATTTGAATATGCCATGGCTTATTCCCTAATCCACTGCGTTTGATTAGGTATAAAATCCTTTTTTTTTTGCCTCATCCCATGCACAGAGGCAAACAACTAAGAAAAATTGTTTAGTATTATTGTTCAATTTTTTCAAGCTCTGCAATCAGAAATGGCCCTTAAAGCTTGTAATGTTTTATCTTTTGCATTGTATGTTTCAGATGTACCTATAATAGAGCTTGGTGGAATAAGCTATAATACTGATAAGACTATCACATTGATTAACCAGTAGTTGAATGGTGAGAAATCTTGGCCCAATTTTTAATTAAGCCAATAGGATTATTGTGTGCACTTTGCCTAGAATTTTTGTCAGCCTTCCTGATTTTTAACCCTTTTGGCATCTGACTCCCAGTCGAAAAGAAGGTGGCAATTTTTTTTTGTTGTTTTAATTTTTAATTTCACTACTCTCCTCTATTGACATGTAGCATTTGGAATGTTGATAGATAAGGCCAACAAAATTAAATGTCAATTGGAATCAACATTAATTGTTGTATGGTTTTCGTGTAGTGGTGATGGTTGTAATAACACCTATCATTTAACACTTGAGAAGACATAGCGAAGCAATTAAAGAGTCTACACAATTTTTGATAAGTCATTGTTGGGTGTCATTTTGTAACTCTACCTACTATGAGAGTTGTGAGCTAGGACGGAAAACTTCTGTGAAGGTGCAAGTTTGATCATCCGTTGTCGAGCTTCTCTAAAGGTGCAAGTTCGATCAGTGGTGAAGGTTTTGTGAAGATTAGAGGTTATTTTGTGTTTTTTGCATGGGGTGATGATTGCAAAAGCAATACAAAATTCTTGGCTCTAATAATTTTTTCCCTATTTTTGCAGTGGTTGGAGAAAGAAGGGAGCTAAGAGAAAGCAAGCGAGAAGAGGTGCATAGTCAAAAAAACTTTTGTAGAGGATTTCAAAAATAGTATTTCGAAAACATTTTATATTATTTTCCATAGGGCATTGTTGATTGTTGTTATGTGGCTTTACCAATATTGTTTCATTTATGGTTTCTGTGGAGTCATGATGGTTGGAAGGCAATAAAACAGTTTAGCTTATATAGTTTATGATTTTTTCCAAAAGGCATTGTTGATTATTGTTCTTTGGCTTTAGCCATATTATTTCATTTTTTGGTTTCCATATAGTGGTGATGGTTGGAAGGAAATAAAACAGTTTATGCTATTTTTGACAAGGCACTATTGGGAAAAAAGTTTGTCCACATGCGGGGTTATTTTGTTTTTTTTGTAGGGTTTGTTACTGTGAATTCTTCTATTTTTGTGGGTTTTTTCATTTGGGTCACTATTGAAACCAATATTGTTTCATTTATGGCTTCCTTTTTGTGGCGATGGTTGCAACGTAATAAAATAGTTAATGTTATACAATTTATATTGTTTTTCATAAGGCATTGTTGATTTATGTTCTCTAACTTTGGCTATATTGTTTCATTTTCAATAAGGTGTTGTTGGAAAAAGAATTTTTTCACATGGGGGGTTATTTTGTTTGTTTGCATGGGTTTGTCACTGTGAATTCTTCTATTTTGTGGGTTTTTCATCTAGGTCACTATTGAAACCTATATTGTTTCATTTATGGTTTGCATTTTGTGGCGATAGTCACAACGCAATAAAATAGTAAATGTTATAAAGTTTATATTGTTATCCATAAGGCAATGTTGATTGTTGTTCTCTAGCTTTGGCTATATTATTTGATTTTCAATAAGGTGTTGTTGAAAAAAAAAATTGTTTGGGCAAGGTTTTTTTGCATGGGTTTGCTATTGTGAATTTTGTTGTCATCTATGACTGTCGTCTACGACACTGTTGAAACCAATATTGTTTCATTTATGGTTTTCGTGTTGTGTTGATGGTTGCAAGGCAATTAAATAGTTTATGTTATTTTTGCTAAGGCTTTACTTATAAGCTTTTGGCTATATTGTTTCATTTTAGATAAGGTACTATTGAAAAAATAATTTGTCTGTGTGGCAAGGTTTTTTTGCATGGGTTTGTTCTTGTGAATTCTTACAATTTATATTGTTAGCCCATAAGGCATTGTTGATTGTTGTTCTCTAGCTTTGGCTATATTGTTTCATTTTTTATAAGGTTATGTTGAAAAAAGAATTTGTTCGCGTGCGGGGTTATTTTGTTTTTTTTTGCATGGGTTTGTTACTATGAATTTTGATGTTGTCTATGACACTATTGAAACCAATATTGTTTCATTTATGGTTTATGTCTGGTGCGGATGGTTGCAAGGCAATTAAACATTTTATGTTATTTTGATAAAACATTGTTAACAATAAAATCTTCATGTGTGGGGTTTTTTTTTTCCCCCTTCCATGTGTTTGTTGTTGTGAATTCTTTTGTTTTGTGGTTTTTCTCGTGTAATCCACTATTTTAAAAAAACTGTTGGGTTGTGGGGTTCTATTTTTTTGGGCATGGCTTTGTTAGTATGAAACCTCATGTTTTGTGGTTTCCCCGCCTTGAGGTTTTTCAAACCTTGCATTTAAAACTTGTTGAAGTAATGTAATAGTTTATGCTATCTTCCATAGGGCATTGTTGATTGTTGTTTTGTGACCTCAAATAAATTATTTGGTTTATGGTTTGTGTCTAGTGGCGATGGTTGCAAGGTAATAAAATAGTTCATGTTCTTCTTGATAAGGCATTGTTGGCTATTTTTGTGTGGCCTACAGAAACATTTTACACTATTTTCCATAAGGCATTGGTGATTGTTGACCTATGGCTTTACCAATACTATTTTACTTGTGGTTTCCATTAACTGGCGATGGTTGGAAAGGAATTAAATAGGTCCTATGTTTATACTTTTTGAAGGATAGTTGTTATTTGTCTAGGCCTCAATAAAGATTTCTTAGAATGGCAGGTCATGTATTAAGTGTGAGATGCAACATTGGTCTCACCATTAATTATCATGGCAGACTAACATACATTGTCCACCAGCATAATCAATGGTGATATCAATATTTTTTATTACACTTAATATACAGGTTGCCATACATATGAATGTTGTCTGCATCTAATTTCACAAACATACATATCTACATATAAGAGGCTCGTTTGGATGGGGATGATGAATTCAAGCCCACGATTTGTTCTTGATCTTTAAATAGATATTTAGGTGTTCCAATTAACTGACAATCTAACATTTTGACATTTGACAATATAAAAATCACCTTAGGACTAGACCAAGAACAAATATTAAAAAAGGATCTCACCAAACCCTTGAGCAAAAACATACATTTTCCACCACTATGATCAATGGTGAAACCAATGTCTCAACAACGAATGATTGAACTTGCACCTTCATAGAAGCTCGCCGCCCTAGCTCATAGCTCTCATAGAAAGTAGAGCCACAAAACGACACCCAACAATGCCTTATCAAAAATTGCATAGACTCTTTAATTACTTCGATATGTTTTTTGAGATTTTAAATGGTAGGAGTTATTACAACCATCACCACTAGACGGAAACCATACATATGCAACATAACTTTATGAACTCACATGTAGCAGAAATATACTCTACACTCAGCCAACACAAGAAGATTAAAACCATAGAAATCAAATGACAAAATTATAAAACCTCATGTTTTGTGGTTTCCCCTTATTGTGTGCACTTTGGTCAGAATTTTCGTCATCCTTCCCAGTTTTTAACCCTTCCAGTGTCTAGCTCTCGGTCGGGAAAAAGGTGGCATTCTTTTTTAAATTTATATTAAAAGCATTTGGCATGTCGATAGAGAAGGACAATGAAATTAAATGTCGGTTGGCATCAACATTAATTGTTGTATTTTTTTGTGTAGTGGCAATGGTTGCAAAGTAATAAAATAGTTCATGTTCTTCTCAATAAGGCATTGTTATCTGTTTTTGTGTGGCTTGTGGAAATAGTTTGCACTATTTTCCATAAGACATTAGTGATTGTTGACCTGTGGCTTTAGCAATACTATTTCATTTGTGGTTTCCATATACTGGGGATGGTTGGAAAGGAATTAAATAGTTCTTATGTTTATACTTTTCAAAGGATAGTTGTTATTTGTCTAGGCCTCAATAAGGATTTCTTAGGATGGTAGGTTGTATATTAAGTGTGAGATGAAACATTGGTCTCACCATTGTTTATAGTGGCAGACTAACATACATTGTCCACTAGCATAATCAATGGTGATATCAATGCTTTTTATTACACTTAATATACAGGTTGTCATACATATGAATGTTGTCTGCATCTAATTTCACAAACATATCAACAATGCCTTATGGAACCACTACAAAATTGGGGGAAAAATTATTTGAGCCGAGACTTATGTATTGATTTTTCAGTCATCCCCCCATGCAAAAAACACAAAATAACCGAGTCCAACCTTCAGAAAACCTTTGCCACCGATTGAACAATATAAGGTTCCAAAGCTAGAGAACAACAATAAATAATGCCTTATGGAAAACAACATAAACTGTATATAGGTTGTATATTAAGTGTGAGATGAAGCATTGATCTCACCATTGATTATAACAACAGACTAGCATACATTGTCCACCAATATAATCAATGGTGATATCAATGTTTTTTATTACACTTAATATACAGGTTGTCGTACATATGAATGTTGTTTGCATCTAATTCCCAAACATACATATCTGCACATAGGGAAAATAAAATGAAGAACAACAAAAGAAAGCATGCTTTCCACCCTACCATATTGGGTCATGGAGCCTCATAGGCTCTCACCAAACCCCTAAGCAAGAACATACATTGTCCACCACTATGATCAATGGTGAGACCAATGTTTCTTATTGCACTTAATATAGAAACACTCGGCACCACACAAAAACCATAAATGAAACAATATTGGTTTCAATGGTGTCGTAGATGATAGTAGAATTCATAGTAAATTGCCACAAAACACAAACCATAAATGAAACAATATTGGTTTGAACAGTGACCCAAATGAAAAAAATTACAGTAACAAACCCATGCAAAAAATAAAAATGGCCCCACATGTAGACAAATTCTTTTTTCAATAGTACCTTATCAAAAATGAAACAATATAGCCAAAGCTAGAGAATAACAATCAACAATGCCTTATGGAAAACAACATAAACTATATAACATTAACTATTTTATTGCATTGCAACCATCATCGCAAAAGAACAAGTACTTCAGCTGCCTTCTTTGCCCAACCATTGTAGAAAGCAAAAAAAAATAGCAGAGAGGAAAAAACACAAAACAAAACAATTCACAATAACAAAGCCATGAAAAAAAAATAGAATGGGTTGAATGCTAGATATGAATATTTGTTGTATATATGAATGTTTTTTACATCTAATTTCACATACATACATATCTGCATGTAGGGAAAATAAAATGAAAGAAAATAAAAGAGGGCTTTCTCTCCATCATGTCATAGTTTGGTGAGATCCTATGGTGCTCCATGATTCAATATGGTTGGGTGGATAGCATACCTTGTTTTGTTGTGTTTCATTTTATTTCTCCTATGTGAAGATATGTATGTATGTCATGCAAACAACATTGATACATATTGATCCCTATGTTTATTCTTATGAGACATTCTTGGAATGATAAGTTGTATTTTAAGTTTTATATGGAACATTGATGTCACCATTGATCGCAGTGATGGACAATGTATGCTCTTGGTTGGTTGTTTTGCAAGAACATAGACTATTTTTGAAATGTTGTGCAAAGGATTTTCTAAATGTGCCTCTTCCTTATTGATTTCTTTCAGCTACCTTCCTTGTCTAGCCACTGTAAAAATCCAAAAAAAATTGTTTAAGAGGAAAAAAAAATAGAAAATAGAAGAAATCACAGTAGCAAACCCATGCAAAAAAAGAAGAAGTTGCATGATGGATATCAAACTTGTGTGTATATAATAATGTTTTTTGCATCTAATTTCACATACGTAGATATATGCACGTAGGGAAAATAAAATGAGTGACAAGAAAAGAGGGCTTTCTTTCCATCCTGCCATAGTTTGGTGAGAGCCTATGACACTCCATGGCCCAATATGGTTGGGTGGATAGCATGCCTTATTTTTTTGTGTTTCATTTTATTTTCCTATGTGTAGATATGTATGTATGTCAAAGTAGATGTAAACAACATTCATACATACTCTTCCTTATGTTTATTCTTTTGGGAAAATAGTTGTTATTTGTTCGAGCCTCAATAGGGCATTCTTGGAATGATAAAATGTATATTAAGTGTTATATGAAACATTGAAGCCTTTTTTTATTATTTATTTTCCCTCATATCGTTAATGTCTCTACAAAAAATTTGAGAGATCATGTTGTGTTTAGAAGATCTTGATGGTTGTCATTTTAATGGTGTTCTATATTTCCTATGTGTTTTGGTTGGGATTCTCGTCATCCTTTGTTGCTTTAATTGAGAATTTGTCAGACCTCATGTTGTGGCATAGAGCTTGTAGTCATTCGTTGGCGTTGTAATTCTCATCTTTTTAAAGAGTAGCTCCAACAATGTCGGTGGACTTTGGTTCTCCCCAACCTACTAAACAACCCTTAGACATCAATCTTGTAAGTTTATTCATTGTTTCCTTTTTGTTGCTAAGAATTGTATTGGCTCTTTGCCATGTGCATCCAAAAAATTGTGAATATGATTCATTTGAATTAACAGTCCTTGTAATATATAGTCTAACTAATTTATATTTGAGCTCTTTATGTTTCCTTTTCCTTTTGGTTTGTTGACCATTTAGTCTTGTTTGCTTCTTGCTCGACCTTGCCCTCCTTTCATATTCATCTATTATATGCAATTTTGAAGTCGTTGTGATCCTGCAACCATGTATAATTATATGTGTCTGCATGTCGGATACCAATAATTGATTCATTTTGTGCTACCTCTTTCCCCCACTTTTTCTTCTAGAGTCATGTCGCAGTCTTGAATATATCATTGGTTTGGCTTAGTTGGGAAAAATTGCCTTGTAGGATTCAAATGTATGGCCAGCCTTGACAGGGCATGCGATCCGATCTATTAATGTTGGAGATTTCATCCCATCTCTAGTTCTTCAACTGATGTCTTTTCATAAAATAGGTTGTGATCAAAGCTCGGTTGACCATTACAAAGTTGTCCTCTTTAATGGAACCCACATGCAAATAGGCACTTTTCCTGCAATATACAATGACCTTTTGTTTGCAGGGACGTTGAAAATAGGTTCCATCTTATGCTTGACAAACTATGTGTGTAGGAATTTCCAGGAATCAAGGTTGGATATTGTTTTGCACTACTTGCACTTGTTGTTGTATGCTTTCCTATTTGTGGGGACCACCTTTTTTAATATTTGATCTTGGTCTAGTTCCAGGGCGATTTTTTATATTGTCCTTAGATGTCAAAATGTCAAATTGTCAGTTAATTGGAACACCTACATATCTATTTAAAGATCAAAAAGAACAAATGGTGGGCTCAGAGTCACCTTCCCCATCTAAATGAGCCTCAAAATTTGGGATTCATACATCCCCAAACAGCATAGTGCTCCTTCAAATATCAGTCCTATTAAAGGCCTGAATATTTACCAAACCAGATGAACAATAAAAGGTTGGGTGACAACTAAAAGGGATATGTACCATTACAATAAACAAGGACGTGAGAGCCAAGTATTCAGTTTTGACATTATTGATAGTGAGGGAACAAAAATACGAATCACTTGCTTTAATGACATAGCAGAATTGCATTATGATAAGGTTTAGGTGGGCCGCACTTATTGTGTGTCAAAAGGCTCAGTCAAACAAGCGGATAAGAAATTTAATAAGTTGAACAGCCACATGGAGATTATTTTGGATCAAAACTCAATATTGAAGTGTTGTGATGATGAGACCTTTGTTCTAGATAAAGTATTTAAATTCATCCCAATAAATGAAATTACAAACAACAATAGTAACACTTTGATTGATATTATTGGGGTTGTGGTGCATGTAGGAAAGGTATCAACTAGTCAAAGAAAGGATCAATATGAAACGATTCAAAGAACTGTGAAACTTAATGATTTGTCATCCTCTTACATTGACATTAATTTGTGGGGTACGAATTGGGAAGCATAGGGTGACAAGTTGGAAAGGTTGTGCATTCTTGGTTTGGTTGTCATACTTGTTGTTAGAAATGGTCGTGTTGGATATTTCAATGGATCTGTTGTGAATACATCCGTAGGGACTATTCTATACATAAACTCGACAATTTGGAAGCTAATGTGCCTCATGCAACAAGGACATGTTGAGCCCCTTGCCATTGAACCCTCATAGCTAGTGACTCGAAAGGTTGCTTTGGCCAATGGTAGAGTCACTATTGGATATATCTTGGACCATTGTTTTTCCTTGCTAGAAACTTTGCAGGCTATTGTAAAGGCAACTGTGAAATATATTAAAATTGATGCATTTTGTTATGCTGCGTGTCCCTTGCAGGCCAATGGCAGACAATGCAAGAAAAAGTGTGAAGAGTCTACCAATAATATGTGGTACTGCCCTAAATTCCAAACAATCATTCCTGATTGTGAATTCTGATATTTGTTGTAGCTAAAGATGGAAGACCACATAGGTGAGATTTGGGCTACTGCTTTTGATGAGGCTACAACAAGCTTATTGTAGATTTCAACAAAAGAGATATATGTTGTAATATGATCTTCGCTGCAATCTAAGTCTATCATTAATGGCGCCATCTACACTTCATTTGTTTTCACTGCTCTTATTAAAACTCGCATCTATAATTCATAATCAAAGTTTAAAACAAAAATAATAGTCAAAGTTAAAAGAATTAAATTGAAGTCAGTAGTAAAGTTGTTTATTAGATTTGTCTACAATATCCTCTGTCGAGAAATTCTCTGTAGAGATAATCAATAGCTAAACTCTTTGTAGTTTGGGTTGACTAGACATCTATTTCCTTTTCCTTTTTTGGTATGCCCGTCACATCAGAACACCTTTTCTTTTTGATCCTGTTGTTTTGTTTCTTGTAGAACTGGTTATATATTAAGACAATGCACTATAACTTATAATGTTTAACAAAAAAAAGATACACTTATTTTGTTTTGTATTGTTTATGTCACTTATATACTCAAAATTCTCAGGTGCTGAAACAAAATTATATACATTTAAAAATTGATAACACTGATTTTAACTCAACAAATTTCTAGTCAATGATACCTCATGCTACTAAACAATTCAGAATCAAGGCTTAAAACAACAATAGTCAAAGTTGCAAGAATTAACTTTGAAGCTGAGTGCAAGTTGTTGCTGTGAAATTTGTCTCCGACATCCCATCACAAGTCTCTAGAGAGATAATCAATATTTGAACTTTTTGTAGTTTACGTTGAATAGACATTTGTTTCCTTTTCCTTTTTTGGTATGCCTATCCCATCAGAAGACCTTTTCTTTTTTATCATGTTGCTTTGTTGCTTCTAGAACTAGTTATTTATTAAGACAATGCACTATAACTTATAATGTTTAACAAAAAAAGATACACTTCTTTTGTTAAATATATTGTTTATGTCACTTATAGTTTTGTTTCACTTTCAGTTTATGTCCCTCATTTTATTTTATGTTGTTTGGTTATAAACTTGTGTTTCCCTATTCAACACATGTATCAGTATTTACAGCTATTCTTATATATACTTGTGGACATGGTTGTATTCATGTATACATCTACATATGCATATACATAAGCATATATGCATGCAATTGAATTTTGTCATTTGATTTTTGTGGTTTTAATCTTCTTGTGTTGGCTCAGTGTAGCATATTCTCATATATGTGCTTTATAATCTTCTAATGTTGCTTAAATGTTTTCTTTACTAATTTGGCATGTCCATTCATAAAGTCATGTTGCATATGGATATCATATGGTTTTCGGCTATGATGTTTGTTCTCTTCAGCCCATACTTATTTCAATCTCATACAGGGAAAAAAAATCTACAAATATATGTTTATCTAAAGTAATCTGCACACAACATACATATATGTCTACATTTAAACTTGCTACATCTCATATATATATATATATATATATATATATATATATATTAACAAGTTTACGTATGGGTGAATGTGTATGTTCTCTGTATCTAACTTCATATGCATATATCTGTAGAGATTTACTTTTGTAAGTGTATATATATGCGCTCCATGCCTTCCATGCATACTTAGATATCTCTTGCTTGCACATATATATACACAAAAAAGTGTCTGCACATATGTATGTATATGAAATTAGATGCACCCAACATAGATATATATCAAAATTTAAGCTTATATATGTGCTTACATGTATTCACAAGTTTGGGTGTGGATATCTATGTCTGTTATGTGCAAAAAACCTTGCCACAGTGATTGCTCACAGTCCTTATAGCAGCTGATGCTACAGAACAACAGTCAACAATGCCTAATTGAAAATAACATAAACTATTTTATTGGTTCGCTAAGTTTTAGATGGTAGGTGTTATTGCATCCACCACTACTACATGGAAACCATACATGAAATAATACTATAGTTCCATAGGAATTCTCAAAACAATGAAAACAATGAAAATGGTTACAATTTCAAATTCCTAGACTTGAACTTGCTTAGCAAAATTGATGTTACTCAAAGCAATAAAAAAAATGCTTGACAAAAGAGAAAATGGTCTATTGCATCGAAATACACATACAAAAAATAAAATGTGCATATATATATGTATCTAAACTAAGATGCACACAACATACACATATATCTACATTTATACTTGTTGATACATGTAATTACATTTAAACTTATACATATATATGTTCTCACATGCATTGACAAGTATAGGTGTGGATATCTATATATGTTGTGTAGCTCAAGCTACAACGCAACAATGAACAATGCCTTATTGAAAATAGCATAAACTACTCAATTACTTTGGTAAGTTTTAAATGCAAGCTATTATTGCAACCATGTCCAATATATGGAACCCATACATGAAACAATGTTGTTGTGACAAACTGTGCCAAGTGATGTTTATTTCCTATGCTCTGGCAACATACATATATATCTACATTTAAACTTATCTATATATTTTCTCACAAGTATTGACAAGTTTAGGTGGATATCTATGTATGTTGTTTGTAAAAAAACTTGTCATAGTGGTGGCTCATAGTCTTGATAGTAACTGAAGCTACAGAACAACAGTCAACAATGCCTTATTGAAAATAACATAAACTGTTCAATTGCTTTGGTGACTTTAGAATGTTAAATATTATTGTGGTTGGTGGCACTATATGGAAACCATACATGAAACAATGTTTCCATGCCAGTGTGCCAAGTGATGTTTATTTCCTTTGCTTTCGTGGTGATTTCTCTATTGACAAGTCCACCTATGGATATATATGTGTGTTGTCTACATATAACTTTAGATGCATATATATCTATATAGATTTTTCTTTGTAATTGTATATGTGGATTGTTTTATTACTTTGCAACCATTGTCACTATTGATGATGGTTTCACACCTTTAGAAAATAGGTTGAATAAAATCTCCACACAATATTGTGAAGAGCCTATCCTTCTTGAAAGATATGGAACAAAGACAACCTAAGGGTAAATTTTGCATTCACAGGACAAAGATTGGCTTTCGTTCAATCCCAAGTCTCTGATAACCAGGTCATGGTTGTACTAGGGTCGCTCTTGGGTAATGATGTGATATTTTTTGTTAATCTCAAGGGGGGCTATGGTTATTCTTTGAACATTTTAGATAACATTCTGAATTGAATCAATAAGCTTGAACATCATGAAACCAAAAGATTTTCCATAACATTTCATGAAATATCACAAATTCTTTGTTATCACTTAAGTAGATTTAGAATTAAGCATTCAACAACTTCGTGGAAAATAAAAGATTTTTCAACAAAATTATTTCCATTCCTTTTTTTTTTTTGGAACATTTTCAAATATTAAACATATATTCTAAAATAAAGTATAAAAAATACTAAAAAATAAAAGTTCCTCCCGTTATTCTCCATGGATGCCCCAAAGAATTAATTAAAACAATGCAAACTGCTTTATATTTCACTTGATTGCTTCATAGCTACATATAAAACAGTGTAAGCTTTTAAAGAGAGGGTTTCATTTATGGACACCAAGTAGGTTTTGTATGCACCCTTAAATGGCGCAACATATAGTCTTGTTCGACCGAACTTAAAAAACTAGCTACAAAAGATACTAAGATAGGTAGCTATACATAAAGCTCTGATATCAATTAATGTCTATGTGCATACAAAGTTTTACACTAGAATGGTTCAAAAAATAAGAAAAAAGAACAAAACTTTAAAAAAATTATGCTCCTTCGACATGCACAAATTATGAACTTAAAATAAAAATGAAGCATCCTCTGGACTTTTATAGAACACAAGGCTTATATAGGATAAGACAACTACATGAGAGGAAATCTAAGGGACCAATCTCATCAAGGCACATGGAATATTGTGACCAATAGGATAATTGCAATTGAAGTCAATGGAAGTCAACTCCAATTACTCGTTGAAGCTCTTTGGGTTCTACTTTTTCTTCTTTGTCAGGATTCCTTTTGAAATCAAACAAATCTATGTAGACAAAAATATATAGGAGCTTCCTATGATAACAGAGTGATCAGGTGGAAGTCGAACTCCTATATTTTAGGTTCCACGATTTGAACATTCCAAGAATGAATCACTCCCGAAATAGATACACTTTATTACTGCATGCCTAAACTCCAACATCTTGATGTTCTAGTAA
Organism: Sequoia sempervirens; assembly: GCA_007258455.2. NCBI lineage: Eukaryota > Viridiplantae > Streptophyta > Pinopsida > Cupressales > Cupressaceae > Sequoia > Sequoia sempervirens. Next base: position 131,188 of record VDFB02320758.1, on the reverse strand, counting down.
CTGGCACATCTTTGCAACAAACTTTGTTCCAGCATGAACCTCTTAGGTGCATCAAACCTGGTAATACCATCAAATTTTTTCACAAACATAATTTTCCTAACCGTCCATACCCGAGCTTTGCATCACAATCGATATCTCCTGAAATCACAAATTCCATATATTAAATCTCGTTTTAAAAAAAAAAATTATAACATCTCATGTAAATAAAACCATAATTCAAATGTTAGTGCAAAAATTCCATAATTAACACATATTTCAAAAATCATAACATAAATCCTTGTACATATACCAGATCATTGGGATCATTAGACAAATTTAACATTTTAACATTTCATTTCACATTACAACCTAGTACCCGGTATTCAACTTTACCCACTTACTTTCCCAGACCTCAACTATACTGAAACTCCATCATAGAGACTCCCTCTTACTGGACTCACTCATATCGAACCAGAGTCTTTCACTTAAACTTCACATTACCTTTTGCCTTTTCTGTGTTTCTGGTACCTAGTATCTGGTGCACGAAACACTTATAATACGAAGTACATTCTTTTTATCAAATATTTTTCTTTCTTTCTTCACTTCTGATGATCTTCCAATTTGTTAGCTCCTGCCATAAGAGTTATATTTTCACTTGGGTCCCCAAGTCTTTTCAATCTTGGGGCATGTTGTGAGACCACAAAACTGTCACTACATGGAAACCATAAATGAGATAATATTTTTGAAGCTAATCATAGTGGCTATTAGAAAAGATAATCTCCTCGGTTCTTCCTCATCCTTAGAGTCAACTAAAATAGTTTTGGGAATGTGGGTGTACTCATAGGTACTCATCCACATTCCCCCTACTACTCACAAGTGCATCCAACCAAAGGGCATCAAGCCCTATAAGTTGATGGGTTGAATATTTGACCTCTAAGATAGGAACATTGGTCTTCACATTTGCTATATTCCACTGCTTCTTCTCTAGCCTGACACAATTAAGTGCATCAGCCATTATCACAGAGTCAACTTGCTAAACATCTCCTGTATAGCTAATATTGTTAAGGATTTTTACTTTTGAGAAAGACTCTTAATCTTAGGGTTACACAAAATTTGGAGTATTGACTTCCTTCTTGTTTTCCTTGTTCTTTCTCTCACCATTCTAGCCTAAGAACATTTCAAACATTAACCACAGTTAATGTTTGAGGAAAAACTTACACAATGAGCTCATAGGACCAAGTGTTGAACCTGGTGGCTCTAATACCATATGTAACAACCAAGTCCTTCTAAGCAGAAATTTACCATGAATTATTTACCAAACATTTAATAACTAAAATCATAGGTAAAAAGAGATACTTTTTTTTCTCTATCTAATAAAAGAAACATGCTACTGCATAACTATTTCTATTTAGATATAACAAAACATCTATACATGCGTTTCAAACTGAAAAGATTAACATCATTCACTTTCTACATTACCATTCAATGATTTCATTTATATAAGTTAAAACAATAACTTAAAGAAATAAGGTTAGATATCCCATATCTGGATTCTTTTTGTCTTCCAAGACTCGGCATGTCATCTGCAAGAGGGAGAGCATTACCTAGGTTCTTTACTTCCAACCATGGACTTAAGCAATCCCCCACACACCTTCCTATTTGGAAGTGGCCCTACCCTTCAATGCAGAGATTAGTCAAGAACCCTCTTATTTCTACTATTTAAGCTCTAATGTTGTTCCCTACTTAACTAATACTATCGTACAACAACGGATACCTTCCAACTATGTACAACATCTCTGAATAGCTAAGTATTTGGGTCACAATGAATTGATAAGTGTATGCAGAGACAACTGCACTCACTATGGCCATAGTATTTGTATTATAAATACAATCACTACTAAGAGCAAAGTCATTTGTTCACCCATGCTAGTCAAATTGGAGTACCATATCTAACCTTCTACTATTTAACGAATAGATACCTTAACATATCGATTTTCATTAAAATGAGATAATTTCATTAAAGTCATAATTCATTTAGATTGGTTACATTTTCTTGTCTTAGAACACCCATGTTACGTTCACGTAATGACTTGGGCCTTAGCAACTGCCACTTGTTTAAGTCCTTATTTACTAAGATGGTAAACAGTTAGGATATTTATTGACCCTGAATACCCAAGTTACATTTTTGTAACTTCTTGGCACTTGGCAACTACCACCTATTTAGGTATTTAGTATAAACCATTAGATTATCTGATCTCCCACTCTATGCTCACACCATGATTACTAACGAATTACTATCTTCGATTGGTTTCACTTCATCACAAATTGAAAATATTGACCCAATGTTTAATCATATATAATAAATGGATATTAACCTTAAGATGAAGATACCTACTTCTTATTATATTCTTGAATGTTTAGTGTTTTATTTTTGTTAAGGAATCCTTACTCAAAAAGTGAAGATTCACTAAGTAAATAACTCATCTGGGTTGTTGGTTAATTCTAACTTGAACACCCAAGTTACTTTCATGTAACTACATAGTTCTTGGCTACAATCACTTGCTCGAGTCTTAACCCTAACCCTTGAGAGCGTCTACTCTCGTGATGTAGTCATTAAACAAATCTTGTTACAAAATGATATCTTCTTGATCTTCCTAGTCATAATATAGTATGAATATTACATAGACAAATTCTACACAGTAATGGTGAGATCTCCATTAAGAATATAACTTCCTTTTGGTTTTAGTCCTTCATGCATTTCAATGAAATATTGTTAGCTAAGGATTAACACAATTTTAGACCAACTGGTCCCATCTTACAATAAATTTGTAGAACATAAGTGCTTACCAAGTATGTGATATAGATGGTTTGGTACAAAGTTCCTCGATCATTGAATCCATTTGTTACATATTTACAACAACTAGGGTCTAGGATACTGCCTCTAATTCTATCCCTAGCATGGATTCAAGGTCTTACCTTCTCACTAACTCTTAGGCTTCTCTAGCAATATGGATGACACTAGGTCATTATTAAGACATACACAAGGTTATATAATAGTATAAGACAACCTTTATAAATACTTGGCCTGTGTGTTTTTAATAAGGAACATATCAAGAAGAAAAAGAGGTCTTCCTTTCCAAGGACCCAATTTATATTACAAAGTTACTCAACAAGCAATTAATAAAAGAAAAACAAGACTAGTTATACTTTACTTGAGTAAGTGTCCTTGATAACAAATCTAGCACTTAGTTGTGCTTTAGTCATTTATTCCACTTCTTTATTTCCCAATTATTCAAGCTTGGTTCAATACCCACCAAGGAACTATGGTTTGATATATCTACCAAGAATGAAGAGAGTCTCTTAATAATAAATGGTAGTTTTCATAGTTCATCCCTAGACATACTATGTCAAGGAGGGTTTGAGGGTAAAATACCCTAACTTGAATTTAAAGAAACTAAATCATTTCAAAAAAATCTAAGAATTGATCTATCTCAACATAGAGATTTAAAGAAAACTAATTAGCCGATAGGCTCTACTTCTGGGATCCCCAGTGCATAGTTCGACTAAAAACCTGTCTTACGCCTAAAACAAGAACGCCCACCGTTAAGCAGTGTCCGGTTCACTACAAACCTTCCGCTAACTTGGCAAACCAGTCAGCATATGAAATGTCACTCAAACCTTTGCCGACCTGAAGAATTCGACAACTGTCAAATGCAGGGCACAGATGTTGCATGACTCTCCTTTTCTTGCACCGCAATGTCTAATCTCGACAGAAAACAACTCTTCTGGCTACATTCGTCCTGCCAGAGGATGTTGTTCTGCAATATGCATTTATACATTCCCTGACCGCCCTAAGACCACCGCCCCCAACTTCCATAAATGCCCTGGCTTGTTTATAGATGAAGGCACCATCGATCGATCTTTGCCGTTGAAAGCCTTCAAGGTTCAAAAGCTCTACACCAGCACTGGTTCTTGTTTGAATAGGTAAGATTCGTGCCTCTTGTTCATCGCTCCCCTTCATCAGGTATGAGTTGTTTCGCATATGATTTTTACTACTCTAAATTGCAACCCTAATTTTGGAGGATGGGAAACCCTCTTACTAGTTTCAACTACAATTCTTTTCAGTAAGTTTGGATAGTCGAAGACAATCTCACAGTAGAACCCTCGTCCTCTTGAGCAATTCCTTTATAGCCCAAACATGGAGCAATCGAACAGCCCTTGACAGTTAGCTTTCTTCAGGATTCAAGAAAGCTAAGGCAAGGAGATTGATCTGAAGGTTCCACGAGAGGGGCACCCACGTATTTTGAGGGTAGAGATACTCTGTCGAAGCCCAAAATTCTAAAAATTGTTGTGGGAACACCCTTTGCCTTGAATGTAAACACTACAGTCCTCCTGATCAACAGTTTTGCAGCCAGTGAACAAGGGACCTTGTTTGAGTTTTTCTCAATTTCTCTCTATTTTTCTGATTTTCCTTCGAGCTCTCCATGCCTTTGAAAACCTCATTGATCTCTCTGAAGAGTGTGATTTAAAAAGAGCATCTAGCATCCTACGATTGGCCTGTTCTTGTAGGAAATGTTCTGTTATCAGTGCACAATAGTGTTGATTTCCACCCTAGCGTACTATTTTGTGTCCACACTTCATTTCTATTCATGATTAAACAATGTACAAGATGGGTCCAATAAATATGTACAAGATAGTTCCATGATGCAATAGATTTTTTTTTACCTATAATCACAAGCTAAAATATATAAAGAATGTTAACCATTTATGGTATGCCATTTACTTGCAAAATCCTCAGGATAACTTAGATTTTTATTGCAAAATTGACATAGAACAATGTAATAGTGTAGTGCTAGGTAGCATTACAGAAAAAGAAAAGTTGAAGAAGCCCATAGATAAATGATTTACCTCTTGATTAAAAACGCTCTGCATATAATACTAATCAACATTCCACGTAGTTTTAAGTTTCTAAAAAGAAACTGTCAGGTTTCATATGGAGCCAACCCAATTTGCATTCAATCAAATACTCTTTGATCCAATCATATCAAAAAATTTAAAGCTGTATGAAGCTCACAAGTTGAATCAGTCATGAATTTATCATAAGGCTTCTCTTGTGGCCCACAAATCCTACCACAAGTTGCCTCTCAAAATTGTCGCTTCGTCCCTACTAAAGTGGTCAACTTCCAGTTGTTTTTCTGCAAAAACTTATGTTCTATTATGATCTTCCTTCAATCATGCTTAGTAATCTATTATCAAAATGAGGAAGAAAAATAAAAATGGACTGTAGACTACTGCAACTAAATACTTAGTGATGGTAAGAGGAAGTTAAAAAGAGTGTTGGAAAACAACATTTTCAAACTAAAGGAAAGCACATAATATAACTTTATGTTTTTTTGGGAATGGTCAGAGTGCTTGGATTTTCTGCCATTTAACTAGTTGCAGTTATTTTCTGCAAATTTGTCACTACAATTTATTTAAGTATTCAGGAATTGTCAATTATTGGACTACTTTATTAGAAATTATGATAAAATTAAATGCTTAATATTATAGATCAGCCTTTAGCCATGTTGTACTATTTCTCTTACAACCCATTTTTGAGGGATTTATGACAAATCATTCCTCACTATGTTTTATGCTTTGCTTTCACAGGATTCTATTTGTTTCAGTTTCAGACAAATCATTCATACTAAAGACCGCATCACCATTGTTACCTACAGGTATGTTTCTTAATATTCATAACTGATTTGCTACTACATTTCATCTTTCTTCTACTAGCTACAACACTAGTCATAGTAATAGACACCTTGTGTTACAAGCAATATTGTATCCATTTAATAAAAATAGACCATCGCATGTTATGTTTTCTTTCACATTTTAATATAAAAAATCAAAGGACATTCAAATAGCATTTTTTTACTTTAAAACCACAAGAGAACTTATCAACCTATGCACTTTTATAGGGATATTCCAGATCCATTCAGCTATGTCTCTATCTTTGACACCCAATGCAATCACCTTGTTGAACAATGACACACTGGATTTACGTCTGCATCTCCAGGTCTTCAATATTTCAACATTCGGACAAGGCTTCCAATCTACACCTAGATACAAATTAGCACTCTCTGACAGGTTGCACCTCCAAAAAGCCACCTTGCCAAAAAAGTATAACCACTTGGTAACTTCAAATACAATACAGAAGGGCTCTATACTACAGCTCACATGATTTAGTTGCCCTTCTATTTGTCATGCAAGGTGAGCCTACAATTTCAATGACTATAGTCAACTATTACATGGTTCCATTTGTGGGTTTCATTATGCCTACCTAATAATGCATTTTCCTTCAAATCAATAGATGGATTGTAATCTCTGAACTAGAGATTGCATGCACAGAACATGACATCATAGGTGATCCCACCTTTCTCTACAAAGAAGAAGACCAACCTATACAAATAAATGTGGAGGTTTCATCTGAACCATCTACAAACTCAGATGGAATTGGCACATCGACCAAGGTGGACAATAAAAGGCCATGTAATTATGAAAAAAGAAATCCACCAATTCAACACAAAGAAGGGACATGGCTAGGTATTCAGTTTTGATATTGTTAATAGTGAGCACACTGAAGTACGTGTTACGTGCTTCAATGAAATTGCTAACCTTCATTTTAGGCATGTCCAAGTTGGTTCTGTATATACATTGTCTGGTGGGACCGTCAAAGCAGCAAATAAGTTCTACAATAAATTAAACAGTGAAATAGAAATCACTTTAATGGATGATTCAAAGGTCGTTCTTTCCCAATAACATATTCAACTAAGTACATTTAGTAATTTTCTTAAAAGTTTAAAAGAATTCCATATATCCCCTCCTTTGTTAGAGGACAACTAGTCAAACTAATCAATTACAACCTTTTCTTGTTGTACAAGCAAGTACATTTAGTACTTTTCTTAAAAAGTTAAAAGAATTCCATATATCCCCTCCTTTGTTAGAGGACAACCAGTCAAACTAATCAATTACAACATTTTCTTGTTGTACAGGTGGCCACTCAGATGCAAAAGAAATGCACAAATCTAGATTTCAGCTCTTCATCCAAGCAGTCTTTTGATTTCTTTTTACAATCGCTTTAATAACATATGTCATAGCATCTTTACAAATACAAGTCTTGCTCATCTAACAACACTTTATTGCAATGAATTTTCCAAACTAACAGGTTCTGGGTCTCGCTCTGTCTCTACACCTGCAAACTAGAATCACCTGTTTCAAGGTCAACTGTTGAGTCAACAACGAGAGAATCTATAGACTCCACTATTGATGCTGCTTTGTATACTCAATTAACAGGTGCTGCTTTCAACCTTGTCCCAACAATGAATTCAATTCACACATAGTTCCTTTATTATCTCTTCATTATGTTAATGCAAATTTGGCAAAGGCACTTGTTCACTATTTCTGAAAGCGGCCACTTCCCACGATGTTCATATAGGAAACAGTGATGTCTGCCATGCAAGTTGCTACAAGCTCCATTCAACTTATTTTACTATGTACTGTTGCTTCAATATTTACAGAGTGCAGTCAGCAAGGGGCTGCTTTCAACCTTTCCCTAACAGCGACTTCAATTCACACACAATTCCTTTATTATCTCTTCATTATGTTGATGCAAATTTGGCAAAGGCACTTGTTCACTATTTCCGAAAGCAGCCACTTCCCATGATGTTCATACAGGAAAACAGTGATGTCTGCCATGCAAGTTGATACAAGCTCCATTCAAGTTATTTTACTATGTATTATTGCTTCAATATTTATAGAGTGCACTCAGCAAGGGAAAAAAATAAAAAAAATGGAGAACTGAGAATATTTGTACTGTGCATAAATTTTGGCTTCAATTTTCTCAAATGATGGCTGAAAGAAACACAAACCTCATGCAGCTTTGTTCTCCTCCTTGCTGCTCCTAAGTTTTAATATAATATACATTTGTATTTAAAAATACTTTGACCCTGTTCCTTGAGATCCATGTATCTTTAAATTCTTGGATTCACTGTTGCTCTGCTGTAAGGTGCGAGCCATGGACATCATATCTCCATACGTGTGAGCTCGTCGTGTTGAAGGCACTGAATTCACAAAAAGGACCACGAGTATTACCACTTCTAGTGCTATTTTCTGCTCATGAAGAGGATGGGTGCTTCCATTTTTTCCTAGCTGTTGATGTAATGGAAATAGATTCAGCTATTAATCTTGTCAAGGAGAAGACATTGTTTGAGGAAAAAAAATCAACAAATGGAGAATTGAGAATATTTCGAGGCTGCATAAGTTTTCGTTTCAATTTTCTCAAATGTTGGCTGAAAGAAACACAAACCTCGTGCTTTTGATTGTTGTTTTATTTCCTCCTTGTTGCTGCTGTATTTACAATTCTGCTTCTGTTTGGCTCCCAGTTTTGTCAACTAGTTTTCTTGTTGTTTGTAAGGTTGATTTTGTAAATTAATAAAATGTGTTTGATTATGTAACATTAATTTTTTTAACTTCCACACCTTCACTTTCCTATCGGCGTTTTCCTTGAGCCCCCATGGATGCAAGTGCTAGTAAATATTCTTGCATGAGATGGTTTATAGGAAAAACTATCACACTACTAGTTTTTAATAAGCCATTAATCACAATGTATACGTGTATACATGCCAAGAAAAGACAATATCCATTATAAGGAAAGAAATATTACTTGCCTTATAGTGAACATGATAACCCATGTCGACTTTCCACTAATCAAACTTTGAACTTGAAGTTAATTTGGAAGTAGCAAGACCTTGAGCTAAGCCTCCCCAACTTGACAATCATAATATTGGCCTCATTCATTTCAATGCAAAGGTTTAAATTCTCGGATACTATTGGAGTGAGTGCATTACTACTCTCCAACCTTCGAAAAGTATCAAATCTATCTACTAGATATACTTTCCCAAGCCTGCACTAATCTCCCTCTTTCCTCATTAATATAGCATGCTTACGTAACATTGGCACGTGTTTAATAACAATAATACTTTTGATAAACATAAAATTCAATGCTTAGAGTATATGTAACATAGTTGAGCCTTTCACAATGTTGAGCTTTTGGAAGGTGATAGGAAATCTATTGTGCCTCCAATGTATTGGGAATTATATCAAGCTGCTAGAAGGAAGCTAATGTTTTCTCATTTGGTTTCAGAATTCTTAACCATTCCTACATGTTACAAGTTCTTCTCCTCAAAGTAAGTTTTTTTCTACATGAAAACCCTGAACTCCCTTCTATCTCAAGCTCCACTTAGCGATGTTAGTCCTCTTCTATTCCTCGATTGGTTTTGGTTATCTTGTTTTCACATCCTCATAGTTGAAGTCTAGAAAGCAAAGGAAAGGGACCCTGGCAATGCCATAAAGAGGCATGGTCGTCCATCAAATATTTAAAAGGACAAAGTGATTTCGTTAAAAACAAGGGAGAAAAATTAGGTGAGGAGACAATCATAATAAATAGGTGAGGGCACAAAATTGAATAAAAGGGTACATGCCATTAATTAGTATGGCACCCTTTTCCATGCGTAGTGGAATTATGCAAGCTATGTGGAAAAAGGAGGTGTTTGGTAGTCTATAAAACCCCTGCGACCCCTCATTCTACAGATTTGAGCTTTTACTTTAGAAGAAAACATAAGGTAGAGAGAAGGAAAGGAAAGAGAAAGAGACAAAGTCGATGAGTGAGAGGAGGGAAGAAAGTACATAGGAGATAAGAAAATAAAATGCAAGGAGATAAGCGAGAACATGTGGGGTAAAGGAGGTTGACTAAATTCTCGAAAGAAGAGTGAGGGGAATAGCTAAGAAGGAGATGTGTCATAATATTTGCAATGATTCTAGACCTATATTCTCAAGGACGTTCTTTCACATTAGAAGAAAATTCCTCTCTATTATCGATCATCACATACTTAAGACATGGTATACTTTGAGCTTTTTCCAAAATTAGAGTTGTGGAATAGGGTATGGACATCCATTAAAGTATAAAAGATAAATGGATTTTCGATGAACCAGGAAGAGGGGATTTTTGAGAAAAGTTACAGGAACGTGGGGAAAGGAATGAAGGAGCAGCCAAATGGTCTGGGCTGGCACAAGAGGGACTTGTTGAAAATGCTTTAGAAACTTTAAAGTAGTACACAATTTACATAGGTAAATCTAGAAGCCACAACCTTTGATTTTTCCCTCCCTTCCTACGCTACCATGATAAATTTGAACATAGGCTGATCTTTAGGCATTCGTTCAAGATTTAATGAGACTTTCCTTTTAGAGCAAGCTTCTTAAGTAGTTTTTTGGTGTGAAGGTAAGTGGTTTTATCGCCATTCTTTATACAGTTTTTGGGTGTCAAATTTTAAATCATTAAATTATTGTTATAATGATTCATTTTAGCTTCATTGGCATAGTTCATTATATTTTATTCATAGCTAGTATATTTCAAAATCACACCATATTTTAGTCATAGCTAGTATATTTTATAATGATTTGATCATCAATGCACATAATCTTTCAAATGAACTTAGCATGAAATTCATGAGCTTCCTTAAGCCTAGAAAATATCAAATCAGTAATCACATGGGTACACTTGAGGAATGGTTGCTTGTTGTATTTAGATTCAACTACTCCATCAGATTTGAGGTGCACCGTGTCATACTATCATTCAGGTTGTTACATGCACATTATGGGACACCTAGCTTGTATGTTGTGAAGTCCAATGTGACAATCAAAGTGTGAAGTATTCCTTAGGAACATGATAACGTAGAGTTGTTACCATTTCATCCATGGTTGATTATGTGATATTGTTTTCAAACTATTTAATTTTATGATAGATAATATTTTTTTATATTTTTGGACTGATCTTTACAAACTATTTACACAATGTATATATGACTAAATCCGATTTAAAAATAATTTTATAAATCTTTTCGTATTAGTGTTTATCAGTATGATATTATTTTATTATTCATTTTATCAAAATTGAAATGTCTATATATTGATGTGTCATTAAGCAATGTCTTCTTCAATCCAAATATCTCTATTCATATGCTTAAATCTAATTTGAATTGTAGTCCTATATGTAATATGAACAAGATTATGTTTTTCATATTACAAATGTTTTTACTTTATATTCAATTTTAAATTATCATTACTTAATGTGCATCACCCTTTTGTTGTTCAATATATATATATGGCAAATAAACCTTTGGGTAATTCTTTAATAAATTCAAGAATAAATTATTTCTTGATAATAAATGTAACACTAAAACTATCTACATATAACATAAACAATAAATGTAACACTAAAACTATCTATATATATAAAATTGTGATGATAACCTCAATCCAAATTGTAATGCTCATCCCTAATTGTAATTGTAACTTTGACCCTAAACATTATCCTAAACTTAACTCTAATCCTAACCCTAATAATAACTCCAACCCTAATGTCAATTTTATCTCTAAACCTAACCCTAACCCTATTCCCAATAATAAAATTATTCCCAACCTTAACCCTCAATTTTTTGTCTAACCTTAACCCTAACCCTCAACCTAACCCTAATACTAATCCTAACCCTAACACTGACCCTAACCCTGAAATCAAAGCATAACCCTAATACCAATTAATATATAAAAATATGTTTCTAAATTAATATATTTAAAACATAAAAAATATTTAATAATTTTGAAAAAATTGAAAACATTTCAAAAAGAAAAAATTAATATTTTTTTATACATAAGATGAGTATATTTATATTAATTAAAGCAGAATACAAGTGTCTGCCCAATAGGAAAAGTTCTTCAAAAAGCCAAAAAACCAACCACCTTCCACAATCAACAACTGAAGCCCAACAACCAAGCTATAAGTCTACCATATACATAGGAAAACTACAAGAACATGAGCAATTACAAAAAAGCCAGTTTAGATACTAAGCCACTACCAAGGTTTTACACTAGACGAGCACAAACAAACCCCACCCACAAAGCACAAAAAACTACCAACAACTACATTATAGAAACTTGTTCAATTTTGCAAATTCCTCAAACTCTATTTTCCAATCCACTCCCCCAGCTGCTATCAAGCCAAAGAATTTCTTTAGAAATTCAACCACTGCCTCTACTAACATTCGGTGATGCATCAAACCTAGACCATACAAATATAGAAGAAAGGGATAAATCTTTATTGTGTCCTTCGTTTGAATCTGTTCCACATCACAATCCCTCAGACATCATTTTCCTTCAATCACCACACTTAGAGCTTCATCCATGCCTTCTACCAAGTCCTCCTAGAACACTTTCACCAAAATTCTCTTTGCTTCAGCCTTTTAAATCCTCAAATCCAAAAGAGAAGCCAAGAAACGCAAAGAGACATGCAAATTATCTCACCCATACTCCCCATTCTCCAAATGTCCTGAGCCCATAACCATCTTCACTGCTGCCACTACCAATGGATCATTATTCACCAAAATTCTCTTTAATCTTTGGTCTGTGATTTCCCTTAATGCAGCTTGTCTCACTGACAACTTCAAAGAAATTAGTGCATCTGCCCCAAAACAAGCTAGACTCGACACTGAAACCTCAATCACAAATTTTGAACCCTTCCCCATTTTCCTTTCTGCTTCAAATGCACTTGACCTTAGAGAAAGAAAATGTCTGCAAACACCACACCCACCTGTTAAGAAAACTACAAGCCAAAAATGGCTTTGGCCTTCCATAAATAAGGAGACACAACCCGCAAGACCATCGTCATCATCCGCAAATGGTACCCTATCCAACGTGCAGAGCATCCTTGCAAGGAGGAGGAAATCCTTCCCCATAATGTTTGCTCATGACAATGCATGGAGACAGGTGCCATATATGTCCTTGACATCATGTCGAGAGTCATCAACAAGACATCCCCAACACACCTTTCCATAATCACTGCCATCACACCACACCAAACCTTGACACTCATCCACCATGGCAACCGATGCCACCTCCCTCTACCACCTCAGAGGGACACCCTCCCTACCGCCCACTTGTTTTATTCAACCTCTATTAACTACTTTTAAATATAGACCTGAAACACCTAAATTTGACAAAATGTTCGCCTCAACATTCCCTTCCCTCAGAGTATGATTGAACATTACTTGATCCAACCTATCAACTCGATCCAAAGCAGCATCCAACAATTCTCCAAGTTTCCAATTTTGAATTTGTTTGGATCTTAACACATTAATCACAATAGAAGAATTCCCTTCAATTATTAAATGATGCACCCCCAATTCATGGCATAAATCTAGACCCAACAAAAGAGCTTGAAATTCTGCAGCATTATTCATACCCACTGGTAAGGACTTCACTAATTTTCCCAAAACCTCTCCATTAGGATTTCTTACTATGCACCCTGCACCAGAGGGCCCCGGATTACCCTTGCTAGCACCATCAAAATTTAGTTTTACCCATCCTGGTTCTAGAGGAAACCAAACTACCTTTCTGTGATCTTCCACAGAGGTAGCCCCACCATAGTCCCCACAAACTAGAGTCTTTAGACTACACCAATTCTTTAGAATCCACGAATCCCATTTTGTAAAGTCCCCTTTCTTTGGATTCAATTCTCCTAGCCTCACATTGAACAATTCTATAATGCTCACCTCAATCTTACATTGCAGCCTAGGGATAGACATCTCCTTATCCTGAAAGATGTGCCTATTCCTCTCCTTCCAAACTTCCCAGATAACTATCAATGGACTCGACACCCATAAATCTCCAAACAAAGAATGCTTGAATTGAGAAGGCTAATATTTTAGCCATTCAAAAACATTGTTAGGGACCACCGTTTCTTCCTTTGCTTGACAAAGGGGGCATCTCAAAGGGCCAAAAAAACCCAACTTAGCAAATTTGTCTCCTGTTAAAACTCTACCTTGTACCACCGCCCAAGTGAAAATACCTGCTTTAAAGGTAAGCAAGCCTTATTCCAACGCAGCTGAATCAGAAGAATTGGTGCCTCAACCCCTAAAGATGTTGGAATATCATAACTAATTTTAACTGAATAAACCCCTGATGGCAAAGCATTCCATCTCAACCTATCTCTTCCTTGTCTTCTCCAAATATGCCTCTTCGATGACACTTGCTCAATAACACCCACCTCTTGTTCTGAAAAATCCAATAGGCGAAATGATTTCCACTTATAGACGCCATCCTTCACTGAAGAGGAAGCATCAAAATAATCCCTTACCTTAGTTCCCCAAGCTTGAACTGCTTTCTCTCTTATCCAACCTAAAGTTGGATTCTCTACTAAAATTGGAAAACCTTCCCACGAGTCCTCCCAAAATAATGCATCCCCTTTGTCTTTCACCTCCCAAGTTAAAAAATCCATAATAAGATCCCTGGAATTTCTAATGAAATTCCAAACTCAGGATCCACTTGGGAGGGATTTTGCTGTAAGAAAGCAATGCAGATCTTTCTCCAAGTATTTAGCTTGAAAAATTTTTACCCACTTTAGATTTGGTTGAGAATGAATCACCCAAGTGAATTTATCACCCAACACCTTATTTTGCAAAGAATATTTTTTATGTCGGCGCCATCCTCCTTCTCACATATCTTCTGCCATTTCACTATAGGAAATTTTTTCTGGTCCAAATTAACTTTCCAAAAGAAATATTTCATCATCTAATTAAGGGATTTGCTAATGCCTACTAGTAGTGGTAGACAAGACATCATGTAAATTGGAAGACCAGAGATCACCGATTTTAGCATAGTTAACCTACTAGCCCAAGATAACCACCTATTCTTCCAGGAAGAAAGATGCTCCTTAAGTCTTTCAATTAAATAATTCCAAGAACCTCCAAATTGAGTTCCCTTATCAAGTGGGAGACCCAAATATTTACACAGAAATTGACCTTTTTTGAAGCCAAGAATCCTTAAAATCTGCATTTCTTTCACACATGAAGTATTAAAAAAGAAGACCTCTAACTTCACCACACTTACCTCTTGTATCGAACCCTGGAAGTATTTATCCAAAATACCTTTAATCCTCCTTGCTTCCCTTTCTGATGCAGAACCAAACAACATTGTATCATTAGCAAATTGTTGATGCGTTATTGAAGGAAGGCCACTTGTGACTTGAATACCCTCCACCCAACCATTACATCTTGCATTCTCTAACACACGCCCTAGAGCTTCTGCCATAATTATAAACAAAAAAGGCGAGAGGGGATCACCTTGCTTTAAACCCCTAGAGGCTGCAAAGAAACCTTCCGGAGATGCATTCACTAACATCGAATACTGTGAACTTGAGATCCAACCAAAGATCTAGTCCAACCAATCCTTTTGAGACCCAAAGGCTTCCAAGACTTTAAACATAAATCTCCAATTTACCCTATCATAGGCTTTCTTAATGTCCAGTTTCACTAGCATCGTAGATTTCTTAGTCTTTTGAAATGAGTGAATGACCTCCTGTGCTATTGTGAATCCATCAAAGATCAATATGCTTGGAACAAAGCCAGTTTTCTCATCTGAAATGATAACCGGTAACAACTTTTTCAACCAATTTTCCACCACTTTTTCCATAATTTTGTAAATTGTGTTACAGAGTGAAATTGGTCAAAATTCATCCCACAATTTTGGCTTATCCTTCTTTGGAATTAGGGCTATTAAGGTGTTATTCAATTCTCTAAGAATCCTTCTTGAACTCCTTGAATCTTCAATTGCCTCAGCCACCTCTTTACCAACCAAATCCCAACACTTCTAGAAAAAGGTCACAGGGAAGCCATCTGGGCTCGGGACCTTCTCAGGCTAGAGGTCAAATGCCACCTATGAGAACCCCAATCCTAACACCTGCAAAACAACAAGAATAAACACGTTAGACTAGAGATTGTAAGTAAGAACAAAGATTCCCCATGGAACCCATTCACCAAGTTCAAATTAGGAAAGAAAACAATGAAGAACACAATGAAAATAACAAAATATAGATTCAATCCTAATTAGACTAGCAAACACATGATCCCATGGGGGAATTGGTGTTGGTGTGAATAATTGTCTTGTACCTAGCTTATTCATTCACTAGGTAATTAGGGGACATATTCACATGGTTAAGTTTACTTAGGTAAAAGATTCCTTCTAGAAGTCTTAGTTGGCATTTCTAGAACTTATCTTATCTAGCTAGGATGCATCATTTCCTAGGTGATTAGGTTGTTGGTTGTCTCATGTCATAGGATCATGACATTTTTCAACATCATATTCATTCCTATCTCTCAACCTTGCCCATATAAGCAAGGTATCTCTTGTACATTTGTATTCAAGGTAATCAAGCAATCAATCAATCTTGCATTGTGAAGCAAGCTTTCTTGCCATTCTCTCTCTTGTGGAAGTGGTTTTGGTCACAACTGATCTTGGGGGTGTTGAGGAGTCACCATCAACTCCTACATGGTATCAGAGCTCTCCAGGTGTTGCAGATTCCTTCCCAGATCTGAGGGTGATATTTTGGCTTGAAGATTTTTGCTGGGTGTAGATTGGGGTTTCAATAACCTCACGATTGAATTGAGAAGCTTCCACAGATGAATTTTGACTGTAAATTTTCCTATATTGGGAAAAGTTGTTTTTGAGGCAAAAAAAAATTTGCTAGGACAGCCTCTCAAGTAGTACGATTTTCATATTTTCGCAAAAAAATATTTTAGGAAAATATTTTTTGCTGATTTATATTTGTAAAATTTGGGGAAAATTTTGTATTTATCGGGCATTTAGTCCAAAAATATTGTTGGGGTTATATTTATGTGGACAATATAGTCGACAGTACCTGTCAGTCTTTGTTGGCATTGATTGTTTGCAGGGTCCCATTGTTCAACATTCTATGTCAAATAAGTACCCTAATCTGCAGATCGCTCCCATTGACAAATGTACGTCGAGCACTCTATGCCCAGGGTCTGCTCTCTGCATCGGCCTCGGCATCTACTTTAATCTAGCCGACAATCTTTGATTTCCATCAGCCCTTTCAAGTTTCCCGGCACCTCAATCTTTGTCGGCATCCTCTATATCACTGGTTGGTACCATTTTTTGTTTCTCGTTCGATTCCAAGCGCAGGTCAATTTGGGGTACTCAATCTACGCCATCATGTACAAATCTCTATTGCAGGTACCGGTCACATCAAGTATATGCCAGTCCATCTGCCCTGATCATCCGTCAGCTTCCATTGTTGGCCGAGTCACATCACAGTACCTGCAACTTGTCAAGGGTTAGTCTTCAAATTTCATCAAGGGTATGATTTTTATCCATGGTACAAGCATCTGGGTTGTCCCATCAGGGTCCTGTCATCCCGCGTACTCACCAACTCACCAATCAACACATCATTATCGGTACTCCATCAAGTCTGCAGGGTACTATCGACATCGGATCTTGTCCTCTTCACTGTCGAGTTTTACTCTACTAGCCATTTTCCGGCTCCCTTAGGTCCACCACAGTTGGGCCCTCTTCACGGGCGCTTCTAATCACCACTTTCGATGTCCACATTGTTGGAAATGGTACAAATGGTTTTTTAATTTGCAGAGTTCTATGTTAATATTCAAACTTTGCATTAATATACCCGACTGTGTATTATTTTTGGCCGATAGTAATTTGTATAGCGGTGCTTTTAATTTTTTGCCCTTTATGTGCTATGGTCACATGGAGAACCGAGTTGTAGCCCGTGGGTGCCGAAAATTGATCCTATTTTGTCTTCTGGTGACTGTTTTTGTCCCAAAGTGCCTATTTATAGGCCTTTTTTTCATTTTTTCATAACTTTTGCATACGAAGGCAAAATTTTTGAAATGAAATATCGACGGAAAGCTGGAAATCTGAATTTTTCAGTGGTGTAGATATTTTGCAGAGATTTTGCAGTTTTGTGCCTCTTTTTCCAGGTTGAAGCCCGATCATCATTTTCTGCTTCCGAGCTCATATCTTTGTGCTCCGATCTCTGATTTTTTCCAAATTTGCGGCATCGGGAAGGTATTCGAGAGCACTTCAGATCTACTAAAGCACTTTTTGCAGATTTTTTTCTAGATTTTCATATTTTCAGTTTGTTGCTGATTTGATAGTTTGGGATTCCTTGTAAATTTGCAAAAAAAAGTGTAAATTTGTTGGGACAAAGGGGTTGATATCTTGTATTGTGAGGGAAAGTTGTTGTTATCCTCTTGTAATATCTCATTGTATCATGGATTTGACAAAATTTGTACTTCTAACTCCATATAACTATCATGAGTGGAAATCTCAAATGGAGTTGTTATTGTTAAAATCAAAGTTGCAACGAATCACATTTGGTCAAGATCCAGAACCTGCAGGAGCAAAAGAGAAAAGAAAGTGGCTTGATAGAAGGGATGAAGCTCTTGGTACTTTGAAGTTGTCCATTTCTCCAGATCTTAGATATCATGTTGCATCTTGCACTCATCCTAATGAAGCTTGGAATACTTTAGAGAGTCTCTTTGGTAAGCCAGATAAGATGAGGAAATTTAAGTTGGAGACTGAACTTATGGGTCTTAATCCTTCAGATTTTGACAATGTCCAAGACTTTTTCTCTAAGCTCAATTCTCTTAGATTGCAGTTATCTAATTGTGGGGTCACTAAAGAGGATGAACAGTTGATACTTTATATTCTTGCTCAGCTTGGTCCTGATTATTCAGTGTTTGTTTCTACTTTCTATGCTACAATTGATGCTCTTGGCAATGCATACAAAATGCCTTCTCTTGATGAATTTGCAGCTCAACTCACAAGGGAACAAGCAAAGTTGGTACACATGGGCACATTGAAGTCTTCTAGATCTCATGCTCTTGTTGCAAAGGAGATAAAGGATTCAAGTGGCAAAGGTAAGAAGTAGAACAAGGCACCCAAGTCTAATGAGCAAGGTAAATATTCTCCATCACATTACACTCCTGAGTCCCCATCCTCTTCTAAAGAGGAATCATCTAAAAAGAAGAATTCAAAATGTGCATATTGTAAAAGATTAGGACATGATGAGCATAGATGTTATAATAAGAAGATTGATGAACTGACACACCTTCTTCAAAAGAATAACATTACGCTGCCTCATCAGTGTCTACTACTTCTTCAACACCTCAATCGACAACTCCATCATCATCATCTCAGTCACAGAACACAGGATCTACTTCTGGGCTACACAAGATGAAAGGACAAGCACTCTTGGCCTCTACAAGTCTTGCATCTCATAGATGGCTTCTTGATTCAGGGGCATCTCATCATATGGCATCTTCTATGGATATGTTCTCTTCTTTTGAGCCTTGTAATTCACCTCATATATTGATGGGTAATAATACATATATGAAGGTAAGTGGGAAGGGTTCTATTGATATGGGGGAAGGGAGCTTTAATGATGTACTTTGTGTTCCTTCCTTGTCCACTAATCTCCTTTCTATTTATCAAATTACTCATGGGGGTCAAGGTAAAACAGTTGAGTTCACTCCAGATAGGGTGTACATAAGGGACTTGGAGACTAGGGATATTGTTGCTATCGGGATGGCTGATCACTCATCTCGTGTATATTCCTTTTCACATTTTGCTTCAAAAGATGATAATGTTCCTTTGACTGTATCACACACTCCATTGAGTGTGAACCATGATAGTGAGGAGAAGTTTGGTCAACTACACTTTGGTATTCTAGAACCTAGTTTTGAGCTTCCTACTCCTCCACCTCCTACTCCTTTAGCCATTGTTGCTTCTATTCAGTAGGATGATCATAGTTTTTCAGATCTTGCTTTGTGGGATGAGTATTTGACAAGGATTTCTAGCTTGTTCATGGAGTCTCATACTGTAGATTTGGAGGACACACTTGAGGGGATTTCTCTCCTCTTTGATGACAGTTTCAGTACAACTGTTATCCCATCCTCTTTATCTTTGGAGATTGACATTCATGAGTCTCCTCCATCACTTGATTTGTCATGTTTCTTGGTTCAGTTTGACCATGATTTTGTTGTGGCTCATTCAAGCTTGGAGGATCTTCATCAGTTTTCAAAGGCATACATGTTGAGCATTCATGCTTCCTCCTTTCAGTTGGACATGGAGTGGCTTCATCATCAGCTTATGGATTTCTTTCTTCCTAAGGGAAGACGTGTCGCTTGCAGACATTAGGTCATCTTTTGTTTTCAGGCATTCTTCATCAGCATTGGAGCTTCTTCATCATGGGGGGGATATCTTATCTCTCTACTTCCTTCTTATGGGGGCGTATTTGATTGTATATACATGATGCATGTTGTCCTTGGGGGGTATCATTGAGTCCTCCATACATCATGTTTGTTTTGTTTTGTTTTCTCTCTTTTGGAGAGGAGTTTTGTCCCACAGGGTTTTCTCCTTTTCTCTACTTGTGAGAGATTGCATCATTTGCATTGTAAATGGGTACCTAACATGGCCTAGTAGCCGGGACCCATAATAGTGTGCATAATAATCTTCTCCCTAAGTTGCACTTAAGGGGGGGTGTTGGTGTGAATAATTGTCTTGTACCTAGCTTATTCATTCACTAGGTAATTAGGGGACATATTCACATGGTTAAGTTTACTTAGGTAAAAGATTCCTTCTAGAAGTCTTAGTTGGCATTTCTAGAACTTATCTTATCTAGCTAGGATGCATCATTTCCTAGGTGATTAGGTTGTTGGTTGTCTCATGTCATAGGATCATGACATTTGTCAACATCATATTCATTCCTATCTCTCAACCTTGCCCATATAAGCAAGGTATCTCTTGTACATTTGTATTCAAGGTAATCAAGCAATCAATCAATCTTGCATTGTGAAGCAAGCTTTCTTGCCATTCTCTCTCTTGTGGAAGTGGTTTTGGTCACAACTGATCTTGGGGGTGTTGAGGAGTCACCATCAACTCCTACAATTGGTGCCAATTTGATGTGAAAATTGGCCCTTTCCCAATTCCTATGATGCAAGCTTGATGTGTTGATGATAATTGATCCACTTTGATGATGTTGAAGAGTGCTTCAAGCTAAAAACCTCCATAACCTAGCTAAGATTCAATGTTGATGGATGGAATTTGATATATATTTGAGCATGGTAACTTTGCATAATTTGTGGATAATCAATTGAAGGATGAACTTCTTTATTTATAGATGAGATTGAAGGATGAATGTCCAAATTTGAGCAATGTGGGACTAACATTCATCCAATGGAAAGATGCCACTTTTCAATCTATGAATGGATGGAGGATGGGCAAGTTTTGAGGATTGTGTCAATAAATGCATATTTTTGAATTTTAAATTTGTTGAAATGACTTGCAAGAGGGAAGAGAAAATGAAATCAATGCCACTTGGCTCAAGAAAAAGGACATGTAAGATGAAGTTAATGCCTTGTTGGATGTACATGTCAATTTGGATTTTTGAATTCAAACTTGGAGGAATATTCTAAAAGATGCCTTGTGAGGAAAATAGAGATTTAATAAATGAATTAAATCTATTTTCATGTGAAACTTGCAAAATATAGAGGATGGGACATGATAAGAGATTAAATTAATCAAGGTTCAATTAATTTAATAGGAGATTAGTTAATGTGACTTATTTGACTTAGATTTTAGGATTTATTTAAATCAAATATGTGAGGAATGTGCTAAGAGATTAATCAAATAAATATTTTGATTTATTTAATTAAAAAGAGATGATTGTTAGATTAAATTAAACAAGGTTTTAATTTATTTTATTTAATAGATAGACTTTAGGGATTTAATTAAATAAAATTGATTATTTAATTAAATAGGGATAATTAATTTAATTATCAAGAAGAGGTGACTTAATTAGATAATTGATTCATTTAATTAAGAGAGGAATATTGATGAATTTAATCAAATAAGGGAATTTGATTAAACGGTTAGACCAAAGGATGATTCAAGATGAAACAATGTTAGTAGTCGAGATCAGATGCACAATGTCAATTAGTATATTTTACGTGTCTACACTGCCACCTCGATTTCTTCCTCCAAAAATTTGGCATTCAAAAGCTCCATCTACGCAGGAGTAACTAGCTTAGGAATATCTTTTAGAATTTTTCCCTGAGCTTCTAAGTTCGAACCTTCCCAATCGTTTAGAAGATTCAAAAAAAAGCCAATTGCTGACTCTCTAATTTTAGAAGGGTCCTCCAAAATATTACCATATTTCATCTTAATACAACTAACTCGGTTCACCTCTCTTTGAGCTTTAGTTGAATTATGAAAAAAATTGGTATTTATGTCCCTTGCCTTTAGCTAGGTTTCTCTAAATTTTTTCCTCTAGAAAATTTCTTCTTTAGCCAACAAATCATTCAATTTCCTATTCAACACCTTTTCCTATTCAAAACACACATCATCCATGCCTTGTTGCATTATAGCTTCTAACAGAACATCTAATTCTTCTTCCAATCTAATCCTTTCCTCAAAAATTTTTTTAAAACATTCCTTATTCCATTGCTTCAACTGTTGCTTAACATATTTCAACTTAGTGACAATGTTAAACATTTTGGAGCCCCCCAGAGTACACTCCTTCCACCAAGTTTCTATTTTTTCCCATAATGTTGGGGTCCTTAAACCACATCATCTCAAACTTGAAACGGCATCGAGTCGGCCCCTTATCACCATCAATACACAATTGAACTAGAAAATGATCAGAACCATTTCCCAGAATGTTTTTACTTTCAAGACTAAAAGGAAAAGACTTAAGTTACCCCTGAAGAAAAATCTTTCCAGCTTTTTCGCTATACTACAAAAACCTTTCCTTCAATTGGTCCATGTATAGCTTCCATTAGTAGTATGAATTTCCACTAGCGGGCTCCTCTCTACAAAGTTCTGAAAATCTAATTGTGATTGCAAAGCTCTACCCACACCTCCTTTCTTATCTTTAGGCCTCAAAATAGCTTTAAAATCCCCTCCCACAATGCAAAACTCCTGGTCAAAACTATTAAGAATTGCATCCAATTCTTTCCAAACCACTCTTTTAAGCATACACAAAGAGGGACCATAAACATTAATAACCATAAACTTAAGATTGGAAGACAAACTTCTTACCCGACAAACCATCCAATGCCTTCTCGCAATCAAATCTTCCACCAGGACCAATTAAGGTTTCCAAATGGTTAACAATCTGCCTAAGGCACCTTAAACCCCAACACCCAACCACTTTCAATGTTTTAATTTCTTGCTAAATTTATTGAGATCTTGTTCACCCAATTTTGTTTCTTGAAAGAGAATTTTTTTTGCTTGATTAGATTCTATGACATGCCTTAAAAGGCACCATTTGTTAGGGGCATTTAAGCCCCTAAAATTCTAGGTTAGGAGCTTCATTTTTGTTCAAGAAGAGCATCACTCTTCCCTACTTTCATCATTGAATAAATTTTTAGTTGTCTATTCACCTCCCCATCCCACTTCCACTTTTCCATGTTAGAGATCCTACTTCTCTTTTTATTCTTGCCATAATTCGGCAAGGATTTGGCCATATCCTTCTAATGAATTCCAAGCTTTAACCTTGCTTCTGCTAAGCCTTGTGAAATTTTTCTCTTCTTCGCTGACTGCGGACTATCTGAATCAAAACCCACAAACACTCTTTCTAGAAGATTCACCTCACCCAGATTCTTTGACTCCATGTCATCCACAAGCCCCCGTGCATTAGTTGTGGCAACCTCCGCCAAAACTACCAGCTCTTTGTCGACCTCTACTAAATAATCTAGCTCCACATTACAACAATCTTCCCCTAATATATCCAATGCCTCTGAAATTTTTTCCTCCAGAGTTGTGTTCTAATTATCCAACTGCTCCAATGTTGTATCGGTCAAATTCTTCAAATCATTTTCCTCATTTTAGGTTAACTGTAGGGGAAGTGTACCTTGATCTACCCCTTGCTTGTCAACTTGGGGTTCCACATTAACATTGGTTGTTTCATTTATAGTGATTCCCTTTTGTTCTAAAAGCCCTCTCTCTTTGCAAACTTCCATGTTTTCTGACACTTTTGATTTCCCTGCATTGCTTATATTCTGCCTACAAACCAAAGGCTGCACTAAGCTATCACGAGTGAAGGTATCTCGCTTCAACTTTTGAATCCAGCTACCATAATCTAAAATTAGCTCTATCTCTTCATAAAGGTGTTGCACCAAGTTATTCTCCACACAAATCCGTACATGGGTATGAGCTTCACCCACCTTCTTCCATTCTTCAACACAAACAAAAGTTCCCAAATGATTCCCGATTTCCTCTAGAATACTTGGCTCCCAATATTCTGTGGGAAGGCCTGGAAAACTATACCAATCTTGCATTACCTCTAAAACATGAGTTGTGGGGTTGAAACCAACTTTCCAATGCCTCAAATAAAAACCACAGTCATCCAACACCCAAATGCCATTCACTATTTCCTCCCTTAAATCCCTAGTCAAGAAAATGACCCAAAAAAAACCATTCTGAAAATTTTTAAGTTGTAGCTCAAAACCCAACTTCGACTTCCACCAATTATCTAAGTAATCCTAGTTCAAATCCATACCATACCACTTCCCAAACAATCCCATATTTTCTAATCTCAAGACCTCTGCTTGTAGTTTTACTACGCTAACCACCAGAGTAGCCCGTCTGCTCGGAATACCATTGTCATTCTCCTTACCCAGCTTCTTACCTTCTCCATTCTTCACCTCTTCCCTATCTTCCTCCCATTCTGAATCATACTTTTTTCTTTTCCAAAATTCTTTAGTGAAGCTCTTCCTTCAATTAGGGTTTATATCCCTACCAATTTCTTCCATTCTTGGCTGCCCACCATTTCCTTTGAAGCCACCTCCATTTTGTTGCAGCCTACGACAAGCATTTTTCCTATAACCGCATCTACCCTGACAGCTCCTAAAGCCTAGCCTGTCATTTTCAAGCCTTCATCCCTCACGACCCCTCCCCTCAACATGGGTGTTATTTTGAAAAGTATTTTCTAGTCGGGCCCATATTTTTGGATGACAAACCCCGTCATTGTCCACTTGTCACTTTCCTCTAATACCATCCTGAAACCTTGTAGCCCAAAACCCTACATTTGACCATTGTAGACCCTGAGCTCGAGCCATATCACCTAGCAACCCCTTGCCCTAAAAGAAAAAAATAATATTGTTTTTTATTAAAAATTTATATATATTTATAAAAAGATATTATAAATTTAAGCTTTGTGTGGACAAAGGTTTTTCGACACTATAGGGCTCTCTTACTTTTCTAGGGTTTTACACCTAAAAGGAGAGAGCTATACCAAAAATCGCAATGTCCCCACACAAGACTAATGCAAATATGATTGAAATGTATCTAAATGGAATGTTCTAAATGTTGAAAATTGATAAAAGATATTGACTAAATGAATGAAAATTAAGGAAATGCAAGATGTTTGAAAACATAGTGTAGTATGCAAGAAGACCTAAAAATGTAAGCAAACAATAACAAAAATTAATGAGGTTTGAGGTGTGCACCTGGAAACTGGAAAGTGATGGAGAGGAGCTCTGGAATCCTATAAAATTCACTATTGAAGCCTCCTAAGACTCATACACCAATCTAGGAAAATCAATCCTGCTTCAAGAAGATTCTGTCAGAATAAGTTTCAGACAACTAGGTACTAAAATATACAAAATTCATGTTTTCATCCTATGCAATGGGACTCATTCACCACTAATGGTGAATTAGTCCACTTTTGGATTTCAGGAAATTCAGAACAAGAAACTATAGTCTTCAATCTACACTTCTTCTCTTGATGCAAATTTGGGTTTGAAACTGTAGAATTTGACCTATAGGTGTTCTCCAAGCCTTCAAAGCACCTAAATCTACAGTCACACAAAGGAAGAGAGAGAAAATGTTGATTGTTAGGAAATAGGGGTTTGCCTTGGTCAAACCCTATTTAGGTAATTAAACCAAATGATGAAATAAAATGAAGCATGAACATGAAATAATGGAATTAAAACCTTTCCATGATGATGGATCTTGAAATGCTACAACAATTGATGAATAATTTTCCCTTGAATGCCTTAGAAGTGACCTTGAATGCTATCTTGAATGCTTGATTCTTGCTTGCTTGACTTGATGATATGAATGAACGATGAATGAATTGCTTGGATAATGGATGGATGAAAGGTATCCTTTTATAGAGGAGATTTAAGTGAGAGGCTAGAATAAGGATCATGATCAAGGGCCAAGATTAAATTAGAAAATAATTTAATCAAGGGTGGAGGTTAATTGAGAGAAGAAAGACATGGATAGATAAAGACTTGAGGTGGAAGATAAGATTGGCACAAAAAAAGAGGTTGTTGTAGAAAATTAAATAATAAAAATTATTTAATTTAGGTGGCCAACATATGAGAAATAAATAAAATATTGATTTTATTTATTAAAGAAAGGTAAGAACAAATAATTAAACAATTAAAAATAATTATTTAATTATAGAGGAAAGGTGGAGTGTTAAACATTAAATAATTAGAAACAATTATTTAATGGAGAGGGAAAGAATAATTAAAATAATTATTTAATTATAGAAGAAAAGGGTAATTAGGGCTAGAGACACAAACTTCAATGTGAAAGTGTGATTAAATACACTCTACAACATTAAAATGAGGTCCACATAGCCTATAAAGGCACAACATCCAATGTGAATGTGTAAAACACATTACAACACTAGATTAAAATTAGGTTTAATTTACAAGCCTTCTAGATTAATGTGAGAATATAATTAAATATATTTTACAATATTTAATTAAGGGAAAATAGGTCCATTAGACTTAAATGCTTAATCTAGAAAAGTGTGAAAGTCATTTACAACACCTTTACAAGACATGCTTTTTATTCAATTTGTTAGGGCCCAAGAGCTAATGTGAATGTATTAATCATATTACAACATTAAATCAGGCAAAAATCACAAGGAGGCACTAAACAGGAGAAAAAGTAGAAGGGCTACTTTTTCTGTGTCACATTTAGCCCCCACTTTAGTGAGAGGATAAACTTGCTTCAAACTCACACTAAAGTAGACATTCAAGAGGGGGGGTCCAATTGTACTAATGTGGATGGTTTAGGATGACAAAGATAGAGGAAGTGGTCAAGCCCTCGAGATCAAAGATCCTAAGTCAAACCAACATAAGCACAAAGGAAATGCACAAGGTGTATAATATGCATCAAAACACAATACACAATCATGCAATTAGCAAGAACTAAATAGGAATAAGAATGAAGTGGAAAATATGCACTCACGCTGGGGCCATGGAACATCGAATCGTCCACAGGGTGAGTTGTCCCAACAAAGTGGTTTAGTGAGAAATTCATGCCAGTGTGTTGGCTTCCTATTATACCAACCATACCAAAGTTATACTCTAGATAACTTTGATAAGGCACCACAATGAAAATGCTTTTTGTAAATGCTTTTGAAAGTTACGTAAAAAAATTGTTAAAGGGGATTTTGCTTTGTTCAAGTAAGGTCATCTTCTTAGGGAGCATTGTGCCTAATGTATCCAAGAGAGGATAAGTCAAAGTGTTAGATCGTTGCCCATGGGATACCTCATCTGCATCATTCCATGTCAATTGATCATACACTCTTGGATGGTATCAAACCCAATGACACCACCAAGAAGAGGACACATCACAAGAAAAATAAAAATCATGCCATGAAATTTTTGTCAAAGGATGTCATCGTTGTATGCCCCCACTTCAAAGCGGTTGCTACACCATCACTGTGAGAAATTGCTTTAAAGTATCCAATGATAAATGCTAATATGAAAGAAGACATGAGAGCCAACCTAGAAATCCCTATGCCAGGTCATATGTTTCTGAATTGAGCTACATCATGAATAAGTATTCCACATGCAAGTTGACTTAAGGTATGTCATCCACATCCCAAGCTTTCTCTTTATGTTCATGAAAGGTTAACGAACAACCAAAAAGAGACAATGACAAGTGACATACAAGGACAAGGCTACTTAACCCCTTGCCCCCACTTAGTACAGGACAAAGGTGAGCCTAGAATGGAAGATTATATGTTGCTCCTTGCAGTAGTGAGTATGTTATGATCCTACAACAATTACATGAAAAGGAGAAACAACTAATGTTATTTATGGTGATAAGTATACAAAGTTTCTACCTGATACATTTTTAATGAGATATCTATCAGTTTCGGATGTACCAAGGTTAAGGTTGTTTTGGAAGAATTGTTTGTGATGATTTTGACATTGATTGAAGGTTTTTGTTTTGAGGGAAAATAACCAAGATCATTAGTGAATTCTTGCATTTTAGGTCTTATAGGGACATTGATACATTGTTCTATAGCATCACATCCTTTCCCAATTTTTGTGTCTTTTGTTGGAGTTGGGGGTTGTTCAATTTCCTCAAATTTTTCCTTGGATATTGTCTTTGCTTGTAAGGTGGTTGAAGAGGATGCTATTGAATTTTGTATTATTGTTACCAAGTTTTTGTTGCTCCTTTTAGGCTCTTTTGTTATGATCTTGTATTCTCCCATGGATATAGGTATGAAATCAAAGGTTTCTAAAACCTCTTCCAATAACTTTGTGGATTCTTCAATTTACTTTGTCTTTCTATATTTTTTTTCTTGGTATTGATCATAACACATGCAACCTTTTCTTTTTGAGGAGTAAAAAGTGATTTGTCATAAACTCCTAAAATTGGCTTCAAGGCTTGATCCATATCAAGCAATTCAGGATGCTTCAAAGTGAGATTGATTTTTGGCTTGCGTATGATAGTGTTGATGTTTTCTTGCACCATGCTACCTTCCCTATTAGAAGAGTGTTTAGGAGAACTATAGAATAGATTTTCTTGACATTCTAAGATGGTTTCTTCCACAATGACTTCATCACAATTAGGGGAATGATCAATGGTTGCACTATCTTTCTCAATAAGGGTTTCATTAGTTGAATTGGGACAACTAAGATTCTCATGATTCTCATTGGTTGTATTTTCTAACATCAAAGCATCTTCCTTACAACTAGGGGAGACAATAGGAGAAAAATAAGTATGATTATCATGATCATTTACAACTTCATTCTTTTGTTCCCTAATGTCTTCCAAAGTAGGATAAGTAGGGGAAGGATCATAAAGAGGGTTGTTATAGATTTTAAATATTTGATTATTTAATACCAATCTATCATCTTTGATCTATAAACTCCTTACTATGAATCACCTAACAACTATTAGGTTCACTAGGATACAAATTTAATTTAAGATTGAAACTGACGTTACTTGTGAATTGAGCAAATAAACACATAAAATACAGGAAAGTAAATAATTTGACAAAATCATGCACTAAGAAAGAGAGAGAAAATATTTGATAACGAAGTTCACCATACTCTAGCTACATCTCCGGATCCACAAATATGCATGATCGTTGCCATTATTATGATGCAATTGCTTTTACATCACCATGGTCTTTCACTGAGTCACAATTTTCTACCAAGGAAGATTGTCGTACTTCAGGCTCTTCCCGCTTCCACACTATAATGACAGGATCTATCTGGCAACATGTTTGTGCCTAACTCCTTTGTCACCTTCACAATGCTAAGCAATGAAACTGCAACTCACTCTCACAACAAGAGTACAAACACATGAGGCATCAAGCCTTTACAAACGACTTAAAATTCATGAAAATTATCTTAAAGAAAACAATGATTTTTTATCTCTTCCTATTCTTCTAAGAGACTACTCATATTCTCTCAAAAAGACTCACTAATTTTTTATCTCTCCATACAAGAGACCACTTAGCTCACAAAACTCTCAGAACCTCTCAATGAGAACACTCTCACACCTAAACTTCTGAATTTTTGAATGAAAACTCACACTCCTACCCCCTTTTATACATAATTTTGGCTAAAAAGGCCAAAAACCACCATATTAAATAAAATAACAAATTACCAACAAATACCCTTCATTTACAAAAAATAATAATAACCCTTTTAAAACCCATTTTAAATTTGTTTATAATGCCCTTGTCATTTCTCCATTTACGGGCTATATTGTTTTGGGTATTTGTTTTTATTCTTTTATTTAATAACCATTTGGGCTTATTCATTTATTAAAGGGGTTAATCTTTGTTTGTTTGTTTTTAATGATATTTTGTTTTAATCCCACCAAATCCACTAATTCCACAAAATCTGATCCCACCAAATCCTCTTGGGATCCCACAAAATCCTACGGATTTTTTGTGAGATAAAATAAGCCTCCACACTTTATTTTAAAAAATAAAACATGGTACGTGAAATTTTGTGAGAGTTTTTTCCACATCACCTGCAATTCCACATCACCATCTAGTCAATTGCCATGTCACATGCTAACATCATCATTTGAATAAAACTTTGACCAAACATAACTCGCACATATGAACTCTGTTTTACACGAAAAAAGTTGTGTCAAGTTTGTCTTCGCGAGCTCTATGCATTGGTGTTGGTTCTGGGAGATTTTGAGCTGGTTGAATTTTGAGGTCTTTGAGATCCACCTAGATCAATCCTCATCAGTTACTATTGCATTCTCTTGTGCTGTGATATCTTCCCAAGGGGGATGAGGAGAAGAAAAAGCAAGATCTTCATGATTCTCAATGATTGTATCTTCTTTCACCAAGATACCTTTGTCACTAAAAGGAGAGGTATCGGGAGAAGAATAATTATGATCATCATGAGTATATATGTTTGTATTTTCTTCTATCATAGCATCCTCAAAAATAGGAGAGATAGTATGGGGTGTATGTTTAAGGAAATCATTAATCCTTCTCTTGTGCTAAGAGACTATCATAACTAGGGAATGCATTGACGGAATAACTAACATGCTTATTAACTAACTTTTTCTTTGTAAACTTGGAAATGATAGATACTAACATGTTTGAAGAAAAACCTATGCAAACTCAAATGCAATGTAAAGGGCTAAAATGAAATGCAATTTTTAGATGATAATTAACTAATTACACTATGCAACAATGTGGGAATGTAAATTTGAAATTAAGCAATGCATGAAATGAGCCAAATTAAGCTAAATGTAATGAAATGCATGTAACTAGAATGTAACCAATAGTTACTGGCAAGAAATAGAAGTGCAAAAATAGTGTTTTCAGTGCCGTGAAATGCAGTTGCAAGGGTGTAAAGGGACTAATTCACCCATGGTGGCGAATAAGTCCTAGTGGGGATTTTTGTTAGAATACTCTTTTTTATTGATTTCTATGTTTTTTGTGCTGTATGATACAGACCTAAAATGAAAATACAAAATTTCATAAATTTTTAATGATTTGAGATGCAAAAATGCAACCTATATGCACTTTCACTAAAGCAAAATTTTAAAAGCCCTAGATGTCAATTAACTAATGCAAACCCTAATGCAAAGGCAATGCTAGCTAGATCTAGGATGATGAGGTACTCCAAATCAGAAAATTAGGTATTCTAAAGGTGGTTTCACCAAAATGTGGACAAAGGATTTTTGACACTATAGGGATCTCTTACTCTTCTAGGGTTTTACACCTAAAAGGAGAGAGTTATACCAAAAATCGTAATGTCCCCACTCAAGAATAATGCAAATATGATTGAAATGTATCTAAATAGAATGTTCTAAATGTTGAAAACTAATAAAAGATATTGAATAAATTAATGAAAATTAAGGAAATGCAAAATGTTTGAAAACATAGTGTAGTATGCAAGAAGACCTAAAAATGTAAGCAAACAATAGCAAAAATTAATGAGATTTGAGGTGTACACCTAAAAACTGGAAAGTGGTGGAGAGGAGCTTTGGAATCCTCTAAAAGTCACTGTTGAAGTCTCTTGGGACTCATACACCAAGCTGAGTGAACCAGTCCGGTTTCAGGAAGATTTTGCTGAAATAGGTTTCAGACAACTAGGTACTTAGATCTACAAAATTACTATTTTTAGCCTGTGCAATGGGAATTATTCGCCACTAATGGTGAATTAGTCCACTTCTGGATTTTAGGAAATTCATAATAGGAAACTGTAGTCTTCAATCTGCACTTCTACTCTTGATGCAAATTTGGGTTTGAAATTGTAGAATTTGACTTGTAGGTGTTCTCCAAGCCTTCGAAGAACCTAAATCTACAATCACACAAAGGAAGAGAGAAAATGTTGATTGTTAGGGAATAGGGGTTTTCCTTGGTCAAACCTCGTAGGTAATTAAACCAAATGATGAAATAAAATGAAGCATAAACATGAAATAATGGAATTAAAACCTTGCCATGATGATGGATCTTGAAATGTTGTAACAATTGATGAAGAATCTAACCTTGAATGCCTTAGAAGTGAACTTGAATGCTATCTTGAATGCTTGGTTCTTGCTTGCTTGACTTGATGATATGAATGAATGATGAATGAATTGCTTGGATAGTGGATGGATGAAAGGTCTCCTTTTATAGAGAAGAGTTAAGTGAGGCTAGAATAAGGATCATGATCAAGGGCCAAGAATAAATTAGAAAAAAAATTAATCAAGGGTGGAGGTTAATTGAGAGAAGAAAGACATGGATAGATAAAGACTTGAGGTGGAAGATAAGATTGGCATAGAAAAAGAGGTTGTTGGAGAAAATTAAATAATAAAAATTATTTAATTTAGGTGGCCAACATATGAGAAATAAATAAAATATTGATTTTATTTATTAAAGAAAGGTAAGAACAAATAATTAAATAATTAAAAATAATTATTTAATTATAGAAAAAAGGTGGAGTGTCAAACATTAAATAATTAAAAATAATTATTTAATGGTGAGGGAAAGAATAATTAAATAATTAAAATAATTATTTAATTATAGAAGAAGAGGGAAAAACTAACTTTTGAATTAAAATAATATTTAATTCAAAAGTGGGGGGGAAGGACCAAATATTAAATAATTAAAAATAATTATTTAATATTGGAGGGAAAGAGGGGAATAATTAAATAAATTTAAGATTTATTTAATTATAGAAGAAAAGGGTAATTAGGGCTAGAGACACAAACTTCAATGTGAAAGTTTGATTAAATACACTATGTATACAACATTAAAACAAGGTCTGCATAGGCTAGAAAGGCACAACATCCAATGTGAATGTGTAAAACATATTACAACACTAGATTAAAATTAGGTTTAATTTACAAGCCTTCTAGATTAATGTGAGAATATAATTAAATATATTTTACAATATTTAATTAAGGGAAAATAGGTCCATTAGACTTCGATGCTTAATCTAGAAAAGTGTAAAAGTCATTTACAACACCTTTACAAGACATGCATTTTATTCAATTTGTCAGGGCCCAAGACCTAATGTGAATGTATTAATCATATTACAACATTAAATCAAGCCAAAATCACAAGGAGGGGCTAAATAGGAGAAAAAGTAGAAGGGTTACTTTTTTTGTGTCCACACTTTTACTATAAATTTAATAGTAAATAACTAAAATATAGTCATCTTAAATATACAAGTCTAATTTAAAGGATTTTCATAATAAATGCATATCTAAAATCAATTTAAAATTACAAAATTAAATACAAAGAAAATATAATTTAGTGCAATAGGCATGTCGATAATGATAACTCTAACCCTAACCCTAGCAATAATAATTTTTCCATCCATGTCCTACTGCGAATGCTACTAGCATATATATATTATTTATTAATAATATATATAGAAACGTTGAGAGATATCCTTCTCGAGGTGTCTATTGCACTTTTATTTTTGAATTTATTATTTATTAATAATAATATATAAATACACGCCTTGAGAAGGATATCCCTCAGTGTTTCTATATATATTATTAATAAATAATACATATATGCTATTTTTAGCTTCATTGGCATAGTTCATTATCTTTTAGTCATAGCTAGTATATTTTAAAATCACACCATATGAGAAAAGTGTCAAGCAATAAAAAAATTAAAATCATTGCACATATATATCAAGCTTTGAGGGGATGTAGCCTTTGGATTCATAGAGTATTTTAGATAATTTGATCACAAACATTGGTGCACAGTGATTTATTTATTTGTAATTTGAAAATAATTACTAGTTGGTCTCGAAAGGCAATCTTGTGGTGGCTTCAAAAGAATGATTTTGATTAGAGGTAAAAAATGGGTTTTGAAGGGGCTCAGAATCCTATACAAAAGAATGCAGCTAAAAGAAAGATAAAATCAATACACCAACAAAAAGCCCCATAACAACAACCCATCAACCAAAAACCAGCCAAAAAGGAGGGCCAATGAACAACACTACATGCTTTCCAAAATGTCTGCCACCTCCACATTGCAGTCTATAGCTTTCTGTGCATCATCAAAAACATCAGAACTTTCCTTTCTAGATGCACCTCCCTGAGCTTTAGATTTGTTCCTAGTACGTGCTCTAGGACCACCCGTATTTACCTCTAAAATCAAAATAATTCCTTTTTCACCACTCTTCCAAGCAACAATAGCTTCACCCATCTGCTTACTAGCAGTAGCGCCCTCATCAACATGGGCAATATCTTTTTGTTTCTTGGCAATAACTAGAGGAGAAGCAACAATAGTAGATTCAATTACAAACAATTTTATGACCCTCCCCACCTCTCATCACAGAGTCCCAAAATTTCCCCATTTGTTCCTCAAGAATGAGGATTCTTTCTTCCATGTTCTGCTTCATTTTGAGGGTTTCCTTCGCAATCGTGTTTGCAACAATGTTCAAGGAGTCAAACAACTCATCTATCTGATTCTAAATAGAGGACCCCTTAGCCTTGTTAACCGTACCCCTAACTCTAACATTCATTTTATTGAGCTCATGGAAAAACCACTTAAAAAGCTTAAAGAGAACAATAGACCCCTCACACACAGTGCCAAGCACATTAGACATATCATCTCTATCAATATTAAAAAACCCTTTCCCTAGGGCATCCTCCTCAAAAGAAGAACTAATCCTATCCTTATCAACAGGGGGTTCCTTACCTTTTTCCATAGCAACCAGAGTCTTAAGCTTGCAGATGGAGCTCGCAATTCCCTCAGCCACCACTTTTCTCTTCATAACCCTCTCTAGGTCCTCACCCTGGGTCTCCGGAGCACCAACAACAACCCCATACTTTCTTTCATTTGCAAAGTTTTTTGAACACTTGAAGAGTCATTAGCAAAGAGGCCACCCACAATTGTGAGAGGGTGACCCTGCTCCAGAATCTGACTCACAAACCGCAAAACCCTTTTCTTCCCACTGGCATACCCAATATCCTTCTTCTTGGTAGCCAGAGGCAGCGAGGAGGCCTCTCCATACAATTCATTCCTTATCTTCAGACCCCTGCTCGACACCATAGCAGCAGCTTCATCACTACAAGTTAAATAACCACCACTATCACAATCTTCCCCTTTTTTCTTCTTTCCCGAAGGATGGCAATGTGGACCCCCTTCCAAAGAAGCAAGAGAATCTAGCACAAACTCCACATCACCCTCTAACTCACCCTCTTTTCCCAAAATAAATTTCCTTCTCTTGGCCTTTTTACTAATAGGTTCATCTTCGAAAGCCATATCATACCCTTCAACAGGTTTATGCTATTTACCCTTTGGGGTAGCCATAAGTTTGGGAACCTTAAAAGATTTCGCATAATCAGAAATCAAGAGAATTAACCCAACATGTAAAATATGATTTTTTGGGTTCTTCTTGTGATCTTTAATCCCTACATCAAGAGACATAAGATAAAATGGGAAAGAAACCCTCCTCTTCTGATGAAAGTGATTTAATAGAATGAAATGATAGTTACTCACCACCTAGAAACTGCCTTCTAGGGTAATGTAATGCATCAATTCCTCCGCAACATCCCCCCATAAGGCCTTAAGGGAGTTGCATTGATATCCATCACTCTTAGCAGTCTTTAAGTCCTTCTCCTCATCACCTTTGAAGAAATTTTTTATTGTAGTTTGCACCTCTTTTTAATCCCTGAAAACCTTCATATCGTCCATAGCCATGCTAGTAATTCCAATGATGAATTCCTCATTCACCTCAAACTCGGTCTCACAAAGCTTAAGCACTTTGTCATTCCAACCCTTAAGAAAGAGGTTCGTAACCTGAGGGTTGTTTCCATAAAATCTCTCCAAATAGGGAGCTAAACCTCCCTTAACCAACACCTTCCAAACCTCCTTTTCCTTCGTAGCATCACAAGATTTGGGTTTAACCCAATTTCTATCACCCCCCATATTACCACAATGCACACCAAGAACCAACTTATAGACACTAATCCCAGAACCAAGAATACTCTAGAAAGCAAGGCCAAAACTACCCAGAATCCATGTGAGGCTAGAGTTGGGACAAGGGAAAATAACAATCCTTCATCTACAGCGCCCTACACCCGTACAAAACTCTTGATTCAAATCTTGCACCTCATACTTATTCATAAAAATTTTCGATGTGATGAGAAACATGCACATCGCCCACCATAATAGGACTTTAATCCAAATGATCTTAGCACTCATTATTTATCATTGTAATAGCCTCTATAGGAAGAGGATCATTTTGACCCCACTCCCTTAAATCTCTTACACCAATGTTTAAAAAAATGTTTGCAAGCCCATTTCCTTCTCTAAGGATATGTGAGATATAAACCTCATCAAAAGACTTTAAAATATCTATTGAATGCTTTATTAAGGACTCAATAGTCCAAGAGGGAGGAGTGTTATTTTTCAAATTGTTTATAATATTCAGAGAATCCCCCTCCAACCAGACTTTTTTTATAACCTTTGGTTTGAGCCAATTTGAGACCATGATAGGCTACAACCAAGCTTTGAAAGAATGTTTTCCATGAGCTTAAATATCTATCTTGATAGCTTAAGATGATCCCAAAAAAAATCTCAATTACAAATGTAACCTTTAGCAAACTATCAACTGTCATTTTGACATTATGAGATTATGGGTAGAAATAGTGTTGTTTGAGTTGAACTAACCATTATGGTTTGAAATTTAGTTTTTAAATAAATAAAAATATTCATATCAACATGTTGGGACAAAAGTTGTAAGTTATATTGCATCTTATTAATTAATAATCCAAATGCTTTTGCATTTATTTGAAAGCTAGATTTAAAAGATATGATATTTAAATTACCACTATGTGAAGCGTAAATTGCATCATAGACATTTCAAATTTTAGGAAAAAAATTGGTATGATAAGTTAATGGTAAACCCATAGCCTCATCACCATGAATTTAGAGTCAAAAACATTATGATTTATATGACAATTGTAAAGATCAAAGACTAGTTAACTATACTCAAGGAATACAATGAATATTGTAAACCTTGATAAACCATGAAGTGATAGTTATGCAATTGTTCTATAGTTATGATTGTTTGCAATCTATTTTAGAGTACATCAATGCACAAAATTCCTAAACATTTTTTTTAATTCCTTGCTGGTCTATAAGTGTAATAGGTACTTAAACTAATAATTAAGGAATTTTGTGTCAAGGAAATCCTTTGGAAATATGTAGTTTTATATTTAGATTAATTATTATTGACCAATAAGATTAATTTTGGTATAAACAATGCTTATAATCAAATGGTTAAACTAATGTATGAACGTATATGACAGACAAAGAAGTTGAGATTAGGAGATATTTATGAATCAAGAATTTACTATAATTAAGGTTTAATCATTGAATAACTTTATGTTCAAAATTTAAGGGTAATAAGATGGAAAAGAGTTCTGTGAATTCAAGATTCACCATGCTTCCTTCGGATTTTGATTTTTGGCTATGCACCGTCCCATGCCTTCAAAAAAATTCATCGGCCCCTTTTCAGTTATTGTCGTGATTTCTGCCATGTGTCCGCTTATCGCTCTCTGAAGGAGTTTTCTCCTTGCTCTTCTATCGGCCCCTCAAATGTTCCCATGTGTCGTCACCACGGGTTATTTTGATTGATTCCTCATCGGACCCCACTCGTGTACCACATAGCTCCCATTCACATAAGGATTTGCAGGCCCCACCATCAGCGTTTGCAGTAAAAATTTTGCTATGTCTTCTCTGGGCAAGCTTTTAACGAAAGAATGAAATATCGACCACGGGCAGAAAAATGCTGCCACGCATCTCTTTGGTGCAAACTTCTTCAACGCAGGGAATAAGGTAGACTATAAGTTGCGGGATGATACCAGGTTTTCTAACCACCTATCCCAAAGGGCGACACTTGTCTACATGAGGATTTGTTGGACCACTGCCATCATTCTTAGGGGATGCACCTAAATGGAGGGTGACCAAATGTTATGTCTCGAATCTTTTCAGTTACAATGGCCAAGGGTGATCATTGCCTCAACATCATTGCTTTGATTTTGGATCTTTTCAATTGTTGCTCACCAAGCAATGGAAGGATCGCTATAAATGTCACTCTTTTCTTCGGTTCCAAGTTCCAATTTCTATAGGTCCAAGGTTCCAATATTTTAGGTTACAAGTTTGAAGATCATATGCTTTTTGCCAGTTTTAGAATTACAAGATTGTTGGAGAGACTAGACCTTTGTATTATTTAAATTATTACAAGACTCATAGACTGTGCCATTGTTTGTCCTCTCTATTTATTATGTTATTGATAAACTTTATGTTGTGCCATTTTGTTTGAATGGTTTGTTTGTTGTACTTCTATAATTTGAATGCAAATTTGTTGGTTCAGATCATGTCTTTTGAATCTTCTTTTTAGTAAATGAGCGGGATCATTATTTTATGTCATTAAATGAAATGTTCATGCTACAACCTTTAATCTCTGTTATTTTAGGACACGGTAAATTGCTAAGCAGACCCTTAGATCATATCCAAAAGATAGGTTTATCATTCTTTTTATCTAAATTCTAGAGCATCGCCTTAGTTAGATTCTTTATTTTATATTTGCTTCCTTTTCCCATTCCAAAACCCCATTCATAGAAGAATTCAACGTCTCTAAAAAATTGAAGGTCATTCAGTTTAGCACAATAGGTTCCCCATAAACTAAGTTTCCTACAAAGGGCTATTACCTTGCTAATTTTTGGCATCAACATTTTTTTCTTTTTCCTAGCACACCTGGTGGGACCACACTTAAATGAATCAAATTATTAGAAGGGTGTATGAGCCATTGGCTTGTTACTAGATCCCAAACAACAAATAATCTTCGTTTGTTAGTACCACCATTAGGGACAGTACAACCCACAACCCAATTAGTAAAATTTTCACTTCATCCTCCCTTTCCGCTAGCCATGTTGCCTATTGGTAATAGAAATTATGTGGCATGGGACGCCAAAAGCCCTCTTGTTGCACTAGTAGCGCCTATCATTTGGGATGCTATCCCAATTTCTACCCTAGAGGCTATACCTAAATTCACCAGAGATGGCTCAAGAACACCGTCTGAACATTTGCAAGATGTTGCAGATGTATGCCTAGTACATGGGGTTATAGCCCAAAATGTGGCATTGAGATTGCTTGCCACCTCTTTCAGGGTTAAAGCACTGGATTGGTACTACACATTGCGGGAAAATACTATCAGTACCTGGGATGAGCTCGGTGAGTCTTTCTATTAGAGATTTTTGAATGAAGGAGATCGATCATCACTTTATTACCAACTCTTGGTCATAAAGCGGGCCCCACATGAAGCCATGGCTAACTTCAATGCTCAGTTCCATACAAGCTAGCAAAGGATTCGGGTTGATATCCACCCAGTGCCAGATCTGGCATTCATTTTCTACCTGAAGGCCATCAATCTTGACATCTCAATGATTATCTAGCCTCTAGGTGGAACCATTTTACCAAGTTCATATAGCATCACTATCAAAGCAAAGAAAAATTTGATATATGTCGAGAAGTTGTCATCTCAGCCCATCGTCCCTATATTCCCTAAGATATCAGTTCCTTTCCAAGAGATGCCTTCTACTAATGCACTGACTCCTCCCCAATCCATGTACACGTACCTAAGAGCGTCATAGAATGTTTCCTCCACATCCGGCTCTTCAAAAGAAGAGATGAGCGAGTTCAAGGAGATGTTGTGGACTATTTTCAATGAGATAACTATTATTAAGCACAACTAGGTCGTACCTTCAAAGCCTTCCTATCAAAATTATCCAGGTGGAAGGTCGTCTTACCAACAAAACCAATTCCAAGGAGGCGCTCGCACAAATCTACAAGCGCAAACAACAAATCAGATGGTACCAATACCCACTCCGCTACAGAGTGCTAATCTAAGTTTGAATAGAGAGTTGACTATAGAACAAAACAATTTAGTGGATGGTACCAACCCCTAGTGCTTACCTTGTGGCGATTCACATATGCCCCAAAATTTCCCATGTGACAACTTACAACAAAAGGTGGCAGAGCAATGTAGCCAAGCCACAACATTAGACCCTGGAAGCTATGTGTATACTTCTTCACAAATGGACAATGTGGTGGTCATCGCACAAATGCAAGGGATGTCACTAGAGCAAGAAGTGGACATCGCTCCTGACCACGCACTCTTTTCATGGATGGAGGGAGAAGAAGCAGTGTTTTCCAATGACACGTCCACATCTAAAACATCGCAGGTATAATCTGATTACAACACTCAATCAAAGAGGAGATGTACAAGCAAACTAGTTGTCCCTTAACTAGTCAGTCTACAACCTAAAAGTGTTTAGAACCAAATGCCTAGTACCTCGACAGCGATTCTGCAATATCAGCCATGAAAGGAAATTATTATAACAAGAGAAAAGGACAGAAACCTTTGAATCCACCACCTTTCAATGTGGTGGAACAATTGAAGAAATCATCCACTAATGTGTCTCTGTGGGATATTCTAGCCATCCTGGAATAGAAGACGCTACTATAGAAAACTCTCTGGGAAGATGTAAGCTCGGCACCAATGGAGCAATTGCCCAAAGCAAAGGTTGTTGATCAGCTATCTCCTACCAAATTTCTTACGAATAACACAATGAAAGGCCCTACTAAGGTAAGAGATAAGTCAAAGCCTCAACCCTTCTTTTTAACTCTCATTGTAGGGGAGAAATTATTGCACAATGCCATGATTGATTTTGGTGCTAGCACCACAGTTATTCCTAAACAAATAGTTGAGGCTTTAGGACTCATCTATGAACCCTTGAAAAGAGGATTGATGTAGCTTGATGGAAACAGAGTCAAAATTATAGGCATCATCAAGGCACTCCCTTTGACTCTATTTGCTTGCCTTAGTATCACAGTGTCGCAAGACACTATGATCATAGATGTTCCCCCATGTTAATCCTCTCTCTATCCTAAGAATTTACTTCAAAATTGGGTGGATATCTATCCTTGGATTGGTCGCATTTGATCCTTAGAACCAAGCACGGTGCAAAAATGAAAATATAATATGAAGCTTTACATTTGAAGCATGTAGCTGATGAAGCCATGATCAATTTTGAAGCCACACATACCTCTATCACTAAGCAAGAAATGTATTGCGTTGAGCTACTAGAAGATGAAAAAGTGATCAGAGATCAGGATGATCAAGAAGATGCTCTCTTGAGTGAACATATAGATACCAACCCTTTCGGAAACTACCATGCTACCGGGCTAGGCACCTATGTCATCTACGATGAAGATCTAGTGCTTCCAAAGGTTGCCAAAGAATCTGAAGGTGGTCAAGCCTCTGAACTATGGACATTGCACTTTGACGAAGCAAGATGCAAGAATGGTGCAGTAGTTGGGATATGTTTAATATCCCCACAGAATGAAAAGACATTGAGGTCTTTCCGCTTCTAGTTTGCTTGCTCAAACAATGAGGCTGAATACGAAGGACTAGTGCAAGGTATTAGCCTTGTGGAATGGATGGGCATTCAACAATTGATGGTGTTTGGAGAATCCAAACTAGTAGTTAATCAAGTCTAAGGTGTCTCTAAGGCTAGAATGTCTGCATGTGATCCTATAGACACTAAGTTTGGGACCTGATCGAGGGTTTTGAAGCCTTCAACATTCAAACAGTTCCCTGAGAACAAAATGTAGATGCGGATCACATGGCGTCAATTGGATCTCAGTTTGATCCTACCTCCGATCTCATTCGAAATAAACATGTCATACTAGTAATATTCTGACCGGTGATTCTAGACAATGACCAAAGCTAGAAAGTGTTTAATAGCGATGAACACATTGCCTCGTTCATCCAACAATCAGGAGAGTTTGTTGACCAGCTCCAACTACAGATTGTTGAGACTTATGAAGGAAAAATCATACAGCTAAAATCCAACAAGCTTCCAAAAGGATTAGTCACACTCAAAAACCTTTTCGATTGTGATGATGCAATAAATGACAAGTGGAAGTTTGTAGTAGATAAAAGCGACTATGCGGACTTGCAAGTCAGAGATGGAAGAAAGCTTAAAGTCGGGAAGGATGCTCTGCATCGTGATAAAGAAAGGCTTATTGGCTTTTGTGATAAATATGGAGTGGTGGCCTAGTCATATGATGACCTCAGGGGATATGATCCCAATATCATTCAACACCCAATAGAGTTGGTAGAAGGTGCAAATCCTATCTACCAAAAACAAAGACCAGTCAATCCCAAGATTGAAGTGCTAATAGGGCAAGAACTAACAAAGCTAATCTAGTTGTGGATTGTCTTCTCAATCAAGCATAGCACATAGATATCCAATTTGGTTCTAGTTTGAAAGAAAAATGGAGATATTCACCTATGTGTAGGCTTTCAAGACCTAAACGGAGCATCCTTGAAGGATCATTACCCGCTACCCTCAATGGAGTCAATCCTACAAATAATGGCAGGATCCAAGATGTTTTCTCTATTAGAAGGATTCTTCGTTTACAATCAGATCCAAGTCAAGGAGGATCAACATAAGACAACATTCACCACCAAATGAGGAATGTTTGCATACGCCAAGATGCCTTTTGGCCTCTCAAATGTAGAATCTACTTTTCAACGGGCAATAGATATTGCTTTCAACGAATTAATAAATAAGATCATCCTAATCTATTTGGATGATTTGACGGTGTTCTCTAAATCCAAGGATGATCATTTTGATCACCATGAGATGGTTTTCAAGAAATTCCAAGAGTTTGGGATATCCCTAAACCCCAAAAAATGTGTCTTTGGAGTACCGTAAGGAAAACTACTAGTGCATGTAGTGTCCAAAGAAGGAATTTCAATTGATCCTAAGTGGGTGAAAGCAATCAAAGAGCTTCCTCTTTCAATCAACAAGAAAGGCGTTCAGTCCTTATTGGGAAAGGTAAATTTTGTTAGCAAATTTATTTATGATTTTGCAGGAATAATTAGGCCAATTACCCTAATGTTAAAAAAGGATCAAACATTTAAATGGACAAAAGAAGCTAGAGAAGCCTTTGAGAAAGTCAAGGATGTTATCTCTTCCACCCATGTTCTCGTTAACCTAGACTTATCAAAGGACTTATAATGTATGTATTCAGTAGCAAGTCAAGCATTGCTACTGTCTTAACTCAGAAAGACAATGAGGGAAAGGGAGAAAATCCAATAGCATTTCACTCCCAAACCCTGAAGGAATATGAAACAAACTACAACTTTGTAGAGAGGCAAGTGTTTGCAATAGTTAAGGGGCTTAATAAGTTCTAACACCTAATCTCTTGGAATAAGGTGATTGTCTATGTTGCACATTCTAGTGTGTGTGAATATATCATGGAACCATAAATCACCAAGAAAAAATTTAATTGGATCACCAAGATCCTTGAGTATCACATTGAGGTCAAGCCTATCAAGATTGTTTGGGGAAGAGGACTATGTGAGTATCTTGCACACAGGGAAGAAATGACCCCCAAAGAAGAGCAGCCAAAACTAGTCCTAACAAATGAGTTAGAGTCTAAAGGTTGTTGGTTGGTGGATAGAATAAGATTTATGCATATAGGAAAGTATCTATTGGGTTGTCCTTCTCAGAAAAGGAGATTCTACTAGCTGCAAAATAGTAGATTTGCGCTCATCAAAAGGATCCTCTTCAAAAGAAATTTTGACGGTGTTCTATAGCGATGTGTTACCTCAAAGCAAGCAAAAAGGATCCTTGACACTTACCATAGTAGTCCCATAGGTGGACACTTCTCTGTAAATACCACATCAAAATCATGTGTGTGAGGTACTTTTGGTCGACACTATTCAATGATTCCCACTCTTTGGTGAAGACTTGCAACAAATGTCAATTCTTCATTGGAAAAAGAAAGAATTATGCAATTCCTGTCAATCTGATAGTAGTTGACGAGTCATTCACGCAATGGGGTTTAGACTTTATCAGAATGATCAACCTAGCCTCCAGTGTAGGACACAAATGGATCTTAATGGCCACAGATTACTTCACAAGATGGACCGAGGTTGTGCCACTCAAGAATGCAACAAAGGAAGAGATAGTGGATTTCCTAGAGGAACTAGTGGTGAGATTTGGTCTGCCCAAAACTATCATCTTTGACAATGCTAAAGCCTTCCTAGGCTCCAAGGTAAGTCAATTCACACTTACACATGGCATATTCCTTAAAGCATCATCAAATTACTACCCGCAGGGGAATGGCCTAGCCGAATAAACAAACAAGAATCTAGTTCAACTCCTTAAAAGAATTGGGTTAGAATATCAAAGAGAGTGGCACAAAAATCTTCGAACATCACTCTGGGAAGATGACATAACTCCAAAGAAAGTCCTCAAGACTTCACTGTATGAGCTAGTTTATGGAAAAGAGGTGTTATTGCCTATCTCTATGGAGATTCTAGCATTGCAATTGCTAAAATCCCTCAAAGTGGAGTAGAACGGTGCAATGGAGGTGTGGTTAGCTGAGTTGCTAGAAGTACAAGAGAAAATGGATAAGTCCCTAACCGCCATAACTAACCACCAACAAGTGGTTAAAAGGTGGTTTGACAAGAAAATATCCGACCAAGGCCTAAAGTGCAGAGACTTGGTGCTAAAGTATAACGAAAGGGCCGCAAAGTCGGGTCAGCATGGAAAGTTTGATAGCCTTTGGGA
Source organism: Sequoia sempervirens (assembly GCA_007258455.2). NCBI lineage: Eukaryota > Viridiplantae > Streptophyta > Pinopsida > Cupressales > Cupressaceae > Sequoia > Sequoia sempervirens. The sequence goes on along the minus strand of VDFB02320758.1, from coordinate 86,392 downwards.
AGGTCCATTCAAAATAATTCAATGCAAGGATCACAACACATACGAGTTAGAGACTATGGAAGAAGAAGTGTTGGGGATTCCAGTCAACATAATTCACTTGAAATTATTCAATTAGGCTTATTTTCCATACTCATGTAAATATGTTTTTCCCTTCTTTCCATTTTTGTTTTGTTGGTCAGTCTTTTTATTTTATCCTGTAGTTCATGTCGAAAAGAAATAGTGACCCATTACTGCAGAGTAAGGGAAATAAACTCATAGCTAAGTAGAAAATTAAAATACCCACATGCAAAAATGAATTCAAATATACATGCTGAAAGGAGAGAGATAGCCCAGTTGTAGAATTCAAAAGGAAGACAACATAATGGTTATATAAGGATATATTTTCATTATATATGCTTTGATATTTACATTTTCAAAAATGGCTCATAGGCCACACTTCCAAAAGTATATTCTATTATGCTTCTTATATATTTTACGAATATTTTTTCAAGCATGTATACACAAAAAATGAACTAATCACTATGAGTTTTGAGAGAACAAAGAAAATTAACATAGGTCTTCAATTCATAGCATGAGCAGCAGCAATGGACACATCAGTGACAACGTCCACAGTATCCTCGTCCATGGGGGCATTTTCAGCAGCAACATCATCCAATAGTGCAAAGGCAGGCAAAGGAAACACCAAGTTCATGAAATCCGTGTACCAGTCGATGTCATAGAATGACACCATGTTGTAAATGTGGAACAGGAAATGGCAGGCTCAAGTAACCCTCTAGTGGTGCTCCTCTTACGACTGAAGGCATAAGCCACTTAGAAATGGTAGTTATGGCACGACAACATCCTCTTATATAATCTTATAGAGGTTGCTCGCAGTCAAAATTCCCCCACCATATGCAGCATTTGCAACAACCTCGCCAAGGCCGTTTAGGTATTTCTTGGGGAAAATTTCCTTCACTAGATGAAGAACCAGTGGCTTGGGAATCCTTATGCCTAACATGGAGGCGACAAAGTGTGAGCACATGTCGGTATTAACTCTATACCTATCCTCACACTCAAGGTAGTCTCGTCCCAAGACCCACTTTATGGCTATGATGGACAGTGAATGCTTGTTTTTCGTCATTCTCTTTAACCACCTGGTAGAAATCTCTCCTAGGAAAGCAGTCTGGGACTTGTGTAACACTAGCCTAATTGGGGTATTCATCTTGTCAGACCTTCTGCAAATACTTTAGAACTATCCCTGAAAAGCACCTAAGTCTAGCCTATGAGAATGCTACACAACTGCAAATACTAAACTACTATGCTAATTACCTAACACCAATTCTACTCAAATCGCTAAGTGTGATTTCACTACTGTGAAGAGGCCCATTTATAGAAAAAGCAAGGAAAGGCATGGTAATCCGCTTGCCATAAATGTGATATTAATCAAGTACCAACTTGAAAGTTGTGCCCAAGCTTGCTCAAATTTCCCACCCAGTTGCATCTACTAAGTACAACTTGTTGCATACAAAACTGATGAAGGCTAATTAATTAGCCTAAGTTGTTGGCAAAAATCGACGATGTTATGCACAACCAAGGACTGAGGTGTCATCCTCTAGGTATTTTGCTTATTCTAAGACAAAACTCATATCTTTTCAAATACTAAGCACATCTTTGGCTTAATCATTCTTTTTAATATATTAATTGCCAATGCATACAAAGGCTTAAGCTTCTTGTAAGGCATCAGCTCAAGTTCCAAGAAAATTGCATTGTACAAGCAATTGCTAATTAGGCTATATCTATGAATTCTTGTCAAATCACAATGGCAATTAATTCATCTCACACAAGCCAAAGGGTTGGTGGTACATGCCTCATTAAATGCAAAAAAGGTGGTTCTCGTCTACCACCTTGAGAAAAGATCGCTAAAATATTGCATGTAAAAGTTTTAAAGCACTTAAAAGTTTTCTTTTAAGAATGCTATTCAAAGCAGAAAGCAAGTTCTAGAGCATACCCAGAGCTGAAGTAAAATTGCAGAAGAACTCACGCTAAGCAAAAAGCTTCCTACAAATTAGCTATGGCAGAAAGTTCAAGTCAAGGAGTTAACCCAGTGGTGACGCATCAATTAGCTAAAGCTCTACAAAGACCACTAGTGGTTAATGTCTTTGAAGATATTTCATATGTTACGTTGGGTATTCCTGACAAGCCAGAATGGGAAAACACAAGGCATATTGATAAGCCCAAAATATATAGAGACCAGAACTTAGGTCATGAAGATTGGGATAATTTCCACGATCCCTTTCTTGCAAAAAACCCCAAAGGATTGAGGGAAATTAGCCTACGCATGAATGAAGGTGTCCAGGAGGCCAATGTCAGCTGCAGAAAAGATATTGTTCAACGGGTTTCCTTAGGATATGGTCCCATATGTGCACTACTGCCCAGACTTGGTAGATGCATCCATTAGGCATTTCAATCCAAGTACCGGCACTATTGAGGGCCAGACTCTTTTAGTTAATATAAGCCTGGCCACCATCTAGAACATGTTGTGCATTTCAAACCCTGTGCAAAGAGGGATGAAAGTGGAAACATTCAATCCTAAAAGAGGAAATGATATATGGAACACTAGGGATAAGGCACAAGAGTTTTTTGATGAAGAAATCAGAAGAATTACAACAGAATGTGGGAAGCCTCCAGTAATTCCTACTCTGCATGACGCTTTCAAGGAAGACCTACAAGATTCCTTTTCAATGATGGTATTTGTTTTCAGTTTGGACACTGACCAAGAGGTGCAGTCTTTTCAATTGGGCCCATCTTTCCAATTCTGCTATCAAAAATCTTATTTTTGGTATGATTTTGGAGAATTCTTGTCAAAGAAGATATTAGAACAAATTAACAAGTACCCAATTGAACAAAAGTTCAAATTTTTCCTTTATCTTGCTTATATATTTTTATATAAAAACCCTGATTTCTTTGTTGAGCGTATGGAGCTGTCCATCTTTGATGGGAAGGGTAGGAAAAAACTAGTTTATGTCTGGACCCCTCTCCTTTCTTCTACTTTTGATTATTATGCATTTTCAAATCATTTATTGACTCTGATTTTGCAAGATTTACTAGGAGAGGAGCATACTAATAGGCTCACCTTGACTTAGACAAAGTTTATGCAAAATTTAATTCCAAAGTGTGATTTGTTTTTCAGAGTGGATTTTACATTCATTTGAATGTGAGGCTTCATTGAAGAACCCTTCCGCCTTCCGATATGTGTGACTAATTGAGTGTTGGCTCTAGAATTATTCCGACAGACGTGCATTATTAATATTACCTTTTGTAGCAACAAAAAAGTCAAGAGGAAGCAATTCTCCACCTGTCCACAGAATTTCAAAATGGTGGCCATGAAAAAGAAGCAAACACACCCGCTTTTGTAGGATAAACTAGCTCATTTAGGGTTAGTAATTATATACAACAAGTGGGATTACAACCCCTTCAATGATTTACTGTATGATCACCTCAAGGTAACTCACAACCCTCGACCTTACTAGGAGTAGAGACACAACTCGCTAGAAGACAGACAAATTATTGGTCGACCTGGTTCATATCCCCACAAAAGACAATAGGCTGCCATGGCATAAGTTCTATTTCCTAGTGGCGGATTATGATGAGAACTATAAAATAGGGAAGACTATGTATAATAAGCTGAGGAATGATGAGGAATGGACTATCAAAAAGATCAAATCCTTCTGGATATATCGCCAGGAGATAAAACAAGCTAATGTACATTATGATGACGTAATGGAAGACAAAGAGTTTGAAAGGCTATGGGATGAGGAGCATCCTGCTTCCGACTCAAGTGATAGCGGTGGCAAAGACCCCAATGAAGGAGAAGAGCAAGTGGAAGAGGAAGCTGAGACATTAGTGTCCTCCGCCCAGCAAAAGAGAAAGTCTATAGGGCAGTATGTCTATGTCACTTCAAATGCGCAACTAAATGTGTTGTGAGCCTCACAGAAACTCACGTGACCTTGAAAACAACAAGAGCGCCCCAGCAACAACAACTAGAAACTATAGAAACTGTGGAGATCGAAGACTCCCTGCTCGCTAAGCGACAACACACTGAAGCTATTCTGAGCAAAGGATCACAAGGAGTCGCTGCAAGCCAAGTGCTTGTAGCAAGCTAGGAACCCGAAGTAAGTAAGCAACCAACGACAAGCAAAGTGTCGCCAACGTCTAGTCAATAGGTAATTTTCACTTCCGCTTTTCTTACTTTTCAATCTTTGGTGTCATCTTCCATTCCTGTAGCACCCATTACTACAAGTGTCAACCTTGCTTTATCTACCCCTTCCACAATGTTTCCAAGAGGTTTCTCCTAATTCACCCAAATTGGGTAATCTATCTTAACACCTCCACAAACTTTAACACCGGTCATCGTTGCTCAATATCTCCTCACCTATCTTGTTGAAAGCTCGAACAACATTGGAACCCGTATTTCCCCTGCTACATCAAGTCCAACCTAGCATTTCCAGCAAACAGACTTGATTGCGACTACCCCATCGCCGCAACTAATGAGCCCTTCCACTAGTTCGCAAACTAAAGTATGGCAAGTTCCCTTTTTCTCCTCAAAAACAATCAACCTCCCACCAAAGAAAACACAAGAGCAAGCTACACGGGTATTCCCTTTTTCCCTGGCTCCTGGTACACCTATCGTTGGTGGGTTAGTTCAATCACTAGCTGAATTCATATCCCAAGGAGATGCCACAAAGTAGATACAAGCGCTCAGGATCTAAAAGCAAAAAGCAAAGGATGATAAAAAGGACATGGGGCCCAAAGTGTATATAGTTTACAATGAAGAGGAACAAACACTAAAATTTTCCACCATGTACCCAAATGTTACCAAACCACAAGGCGAGATGCTACCAAGCGATTACAACATGTATGCCATGGGACTTGATCCGACCGCAGCCCAGCCACAGGATAAGGTGGAACTCATGGAGGAAATGCAGCAGGTAGTGATGACCGACTTCCTGAATTCTAATAGTCAATTGAGGAAAAAGAGGAGCATCTAAAGCTGGTGAGGGAACAAGTCAGCTTCCTGGAAACAAAAGAGAAATCACTCGAAGCAGAAGTTGCGTACTTGTCTGAGAAAGTGTGAATGAAGGAGTCCAAGCGGAGCAAGCTCCAGGAGAAACTTGATAAGTCCCAGTTCGTTGACCCCATGTTGTTGACTAAGCTACAAGTAAGGAACCAGAAATATCATAGTCAATTGACTTTGTTGGAGCAAAATCTGTAGCAAAAAGATAAAGAGTTGGCAACTCAAAGCACTCTATATGAGAAATAATTAGTAAAGAATTATAAGGACTTTGAGGACTGAAAGGCCTAGTTAGAGAAAGAGCTTCAAGAGACAAAGTCCTCTCTGACAGAGAATTGGCAAACCGCCCCAGGCCGAGGAAAACTAGCGTAAAGAAATGAGCAGCTACGAGGAGCAATTGGCATCCGCAAAAAGGAAAAATGTGGAATTTATAGAGGCCATTAACTCAAAGAATGCAAAGATTACCTCTCTAAGGAGTTTCTCCAAGCCTCCTTCACTCAGTCGAACCTCATCCATTAGCCTAGAAAATATATATTTCTTATTGGGAAAAGATTAATTTTTTTTGCCTAACACTGCATTCAACACTTTAGTTCGTCTCAAAGGAAACTAGATTGAGCTAGGAGGTCCACAAAACAATTGAGCAATTCCCATGGTTCATCTCAGAGAAGGTTCCAAAAGCAAAGAGTCTACTCACCAATCTATATTCGGTCTCTGATGAAGACCTGGCCAAGGCAAGGATCGAAGATCGAGATGTTGTTGCTTAAACGCCAAACAAGTTCATCCATTAACACTCGACCTTGCAACTGACTAAGGCAACCACAACTACCTTGAACCAGACAATAGATGGCATGTGGGAAAATTTCTCCCAGCTGATTGAGATGGGTTTGCCATCTCCATTTTTTGAAGATGGGGCAATAGCCACGATTGAACAGATTGCAAAAAGAATTGAAGAGAAGGAGCGAGACCTAAATGCTTTCCAGAGTTTGAACCATCCTCCTACTACAACAGATATTGAAGGGATCATCCATCCTCTTGCACAGCTACTATTCCATTGTGAAGCAGGGGTCGGTTTACCTAATATGCTGCCTCATAAAGAAACGATTGACCTAGGTGGAGCGCACGAGAATTTACACAAAATAGAGAGACCATCTGAAGACAACTAGCTACCTCTATAGACATCCCTTTCTAAGCTCTAATTTCATTGTCAATGGATGGTGCTCTAGTTTGCGAACTAGAGAAAATTTTGGGTTCCACGTTCCTCAAAGAAAAACGCCCTTGTTAGTTGCCAGAAGTTGTGAATTTGAGATTCACCATGCTCCCTTTGGGTTTTGATTTTTGTCTATGCACTGTCCCATGCCTTCAATAATTTTCATCAGCCCCTTTTCGATTATCACCACATTTTTTGCCATGTGTCCGCTTACCGCTCTCTGAAGGAGTTTTCTCCTTGCTCTTCTATCAGCCCCTGAAATGCTCCCACGTGTTGTCACCATGGGTTATTTTGATTGCTACCTCATCGGATCCCACTCGCATGCCATGTAGCTCCCATTCACATAAGGATTTGGTAGGCCCCACCATCAGCGTCTGCAATAAACATTTTTCTACATGTCATCTCTATGTAAGCTTTCAGCGAAGGAATGAAATATTGACCTCGGGTAGCAAAATGCTACCACGCATCTCTTCAGCGCACACTTCTTCAACCCAGGGGATGAGATAGACTATAACCTGTAGGATGCTGCCACATGTTCTAACCACCTATCCCAAAAGGCGACACTTGTTTGCATGAGGATTTGTTGGACCACTGCCATCATTCACAAGGGATGCACTTGAATGGAGGGCGACCAAATGCTATGTCTCAAATCTTTTCGGTTACAACGACCAAGGGTGATCATTGCCTCGACATCATTGCTCAAATTCTAGATCTTTTTAGTTGCTACTCACCAAGCAATAGAAGGCTCACTATAAATGTCGCTCTTTGCTTCAATTCCAAGTTCCAATTTCTACAAGTCCAAAGTTCCAATATTTTAGGTTACAGGTTTGAAGATCATATGCTTTTCACCAATTTTAGAATTACAGGATTGTTGGAGAGACCAAGACTTAGTATTGTTTAAATTATTGCAAGACTCATAGACTGTTCAATTGTTTGAACTCTTTGTTTCTTATGTTATTGATAAACTTTATGTTGTGACATTTTGTTTGAATGGTTTGTTTGTCATACTTCTATAATTTGAATGCAAATTTGTTGGTTCAGATCATGTCTTTTGACTCTTCTTTTCAGTAAATGAGCGGGATCATTATTTTATGTCATTAAATGAACTGTTCATGCTATAATATTTAATCTTTGTTATTTTAGGACATGGTAAATTGCTAAGCAGGCCCTTAGATCATATCCAAAAGATAGGTTTATTGTGTCTTTTATCTAAATTTTGGTGCATCGCCTTAGTTAGATTCTTTATTTTATATCTACTTCATTTTCCCATTCCAAAACTCCATTCACAGAAAAAGTCGGCTTCTTTAAAAATTTGGCGGTCACTTAGTTTAGCGCAATAGGTTCCCCATAAACTGAGTTTCCCACAAAGGGTTGTTACCTTGCCAATTTTGGCATCAACAAGTTCTAGGCTAAATATTTAGTTGTAAGACAACCTAGTAATATGAACCAAGGATAAGATGCAATAAATATGAGCCTCGACTTAAGGTTGCATAATCTTGTAAGTAATGGTGATTCTATTTAATGGTACTACAACTATGATTTACTAAACATATCCTTGATGTTGAAACTTGATACTTTAATAATTCATTGATATCATGATAAATGTTTTGTATGACTACATGGTGTCTATCAATCTCTTAAATACAAGAACCTTGATATTGAAATTATTATTATACCTGTAATGAATCATAATACAAATTGTATACCAAATGGAAGGCAACTATCATTAATTTGACAATGTTGAAAAGATTGAGTTGTGAGATAAATCTCATGTAGGATCTCTTGATACCCTATTGATGACCATTAAGGTTAGGTTTAGTTTAAATGGAAAGTATGAATAGTTATCTAGTTTGAAAACCAAGCTTTTACAGGAATAACGAGATACACCATAAGGAAAATAAAACTTGAAGGCTAAGAATATTATTATTACTAGTAGTATGGAGTGTATATCTATATATGAAGATATGTTAAGCATAGTTTTGCTAATTGTCTTGGGTATGATTCAAAACATTGATTATGCTTAATGTAAGTTTGCAATTAATAACATGTCTTTCGAAGTTCAAAAGGATTTAATAGGGCCTGGTTGATGTATGTTGTACCTCATATAAGAGGATGCCATAAATGATATTGGATTTATAGAACAGTATTAATGTGGGACATCACTTGGACCCCTAACAAGTCTTCTTGCATTATGGATGCATGATAAAAATGTTTGAATACTACCTTATAGGGACGTGTATACTTTATTTCCTAACAACCTCATTCTTAGTTGTGGATAGATCTCCATGCTTTGGGAGATATATCTGAGATAATATTCTTGACAAAACCTAGTCTAGCTATATATTTTGAGTAAGATAATATTATGATGAATAAAACCTTGATGTTTTTGGAAAGAAAATTATTATTAGTGCTAATGATTAATTAACTCCCTTGGGTGGAAAATCATATACCATTGTCTAAATTGTATGAGGGATTTTCTATGTTGGAATTCCAAGTGTAGGCTCCTTGAGAGAAACCTTGTAAGGAGAACTACATGTGACTTTGATCCATTTGGAAGCATGTACATAGGTAGTCCTTGGGCGAAGGATGTCCCCATGCCCTCAAACTTTCCAAAGGGGAGGGGGGGGTGGGTTTCCTAATTGGTTTGACCTTTCCTCCATAAGCTTTAGTTTGGGGTTGAAATGGGTACCAAATGGGTAATGATCAAGTTAAGGAAATTTAATAATTTATATTTAATATGTAATATGCTTCTAAATAGTAAACATACTGAAGTAAGAGATTGACTATTTATAATTGGTATTTGAATATATGTATATGTTGGGTAAATCCCATCACATGTTGGGCCCATGTGATTTTTATGTGTTGTAAAAATTGACTCCATATCTAGAGGTCTCTATGTATAGGCATGTGTATCTGTTGATTGTGATTGTGATTCATGTTATGACTAGTACAAGTTTGACCTTCCAAGATATTTGAGTAGTGACAAAAATTCATAAGACCATGCCAATGATCGATGTTTGGGCTACTTCTAGGGACTATATGACATTCACCGAGTTCACAGAGGTGAAGGTTTCTATGGGCTACTCTAGTTATGATTAAGATATGGTAATGGTTGCATGGGTAGGGACCCGTCCCTATGAGTAATGGTAATCCAATGCTAATCATTGTATAGAGGGGGTTAACTGGTTGTCACTAAGGGAACGAAAGTGACTGATGTTAGTGTTACCCAAGATTGTGAAGAAGATAGCTAACAATAACACTATGGTCACAAGGTGGCATATGTCGATGGGCCTGCGGTGTAGTATGGGATGCACCAAATCCCCTTCCCAGTTCTTAGATTGTATACATAGCCTTGTGGGGTTGAGGACAAACCTGCGATGTATTATGGGATGCATCAAATCCTCTTCCCATTTGTCCAATGCTGCAGAAGATCAAAGGAAAGGATAGGACCCACAATGTAGCATGCAATGCACCGATATTCTTTCTATTTGGGATGCATTATGGACATGTTTTAGCCATTGTGATGTGTTAGTTAGCCATTGTGATGTGTTAATTAACCATTGTAGATGTGATGTATGTTGGAGCTTGTCACTATGTGTATGTGAAGTATGTTGGAGCTTGCTACTGTGTATGTGATGTATGTTGGAGCTCGTCACTATATATTTATGATGTATGTTGGAGCTCGTTATTGTGTATTCATGATGTATGGTGGAGTGCATCACTATGTATATGTGATGTATGTTAGAGCTTGTCACTATGTATTTGTGATATATGAAGGAGCCAGTCACTAATGTAAATGTGATGTGTATGAGACAATCATTGTGGTCCTAGTGATGTACATATGAGCTAATCACCATTATACTTATGATTTGTGTATTATCCAATCATTGTTATATTAGTGATGTGTATGAGCTAGTCATTTTGTGTATATGGAGGTATGCTCATGTCTTACATTGTGTATGATCTTTGGGATTATAGTATGATATGCCCCTTATGAATATTATGAATGTTTGTGTACACTATTTCCCATGTAATGTTTGGTATGGACCCAACACTTGATGAAAAAGTTATTATCATTATATTATAATTGGTTAAGTTGATAGCTTACATGTACTTAAATAATAGTCATGGGTTGGAAGTGAGATCAAAGATCTCATGCAAGAGGAGAGAATAAACTCTCTCTAACATTATAGGGAGAACTATGAATCCTTTAATTCCCACAAGGGGATACATAGGGAGGGTCACCATGAACCCTTGAGGCTTAGGTTGTAGGTCTAGGAAATACCTTAACCATGGGACCTTAACACTCTTTTGTGTAAGAATATAATTGGCAATAATGGGTTGATGCCACCATGGGAATGGAGAAGTATTGAATTTAACATTATTAACCTTCATGGAAGGCTCTCAATCATTTAAGTTGGTAGATGTTGTGAATGCAAAAAAAATAGTAGAGCTCGAGGGGCGGATTTTACATTTGTATTAGAGCAATCAGGTTCAAACGTTGGACCTATGAAGCTCACTTGACTTTGGGTTAACTATATTTTCTTACACTACCAATTGATCATGGATAAGTTGGTCACTTAATATGTATGGTTTTATTTATCTTAAAGGAACTTTTAAGCTCCTAAGAAAGGATGGCTCAACCTAACCAAAAAAAGGAAATGTGGATGCGTGCAAAAGGGAATTTTGATATATGAATTGTAAATGAAAATTAGAGTGCACAACAAAAGATTAAGGAATTTGATGATTGTTATTTCCCTTAACCCACTCTTTGGATATGATTTTACCCCTTGTCATGTGGTAATTATAATGACACATTGAAAATTAATTTTGAAATACTTGGTTTATTTAACTAACAAAAGTGGTAATTGATGCATGATACGTTGATATCTTACTAAGGTTACCTGGTTAATGTGTACCAATGTCATAATATAGATGTATTTTAAGAAATATCAACCTATAGATTCAAAATGGGCATTTGGATTTAGTAAAAATGCTCACTCAAGGGTATGCTTGTAATATGTGTCCTAAATATTATAAAATTATCCCAGATTCATCAAATCAGGGAAAAGAAAACCATTTGGGAGGAAAGGATAAGGTGTTCAAAACCAATTAACTTGGAAAGTAAACCAAAATTTTGAAGAAATTAACAAATGCAACCTTCTAATAAGTCGAGATGGTTTATCCCAAGGGGGGAAGAATTTCATATCCCCATAATTAAATTCTAGAAAGTGAAGGAAATGAACACTCACAATGCCATAAACAGGCATGGTCATCCATCAAATCTTTAAAATGATAAAGCGATTTCATCAAAAATAGGGAAGAAACATTAGGTGAGGAGACAATTATAATAAATAGGTGAGGGCACAGGATTGAATAAAAGGGCATGTGTCATTAATGAGTATGGCACCCTTGTCCATGCATAGTGGAATTATGCAAGTTGTGTGGAAAAAGGAGGTGTTTGGTAGTCTTTAAAACCCTTGTGACCCCTCATTCTATGGATTTGAGTTTTTAATTTGGGAGAAAACATAAGGCAGAGAGAAGGAAAGGAAAAGGGCATGGGAAAGAGAAAGAGAAAGAGGTGAAGTCGATGGGTGAGAGAAGAGAAGAAATTGCATAGGAGAGGAAGAAAATAAAATGCAAGGAGATAAGAGAGAACACATGGGGTAAAGGAGGTTGAATAAATTATGGAAAGAAGAGTGAGAGGAGAATAGATGATAAGGAGACATTTCATAAGATTCACAATGATTGCAGACCTGTATTCTCAAGGATGTGCTTTCACAATAGAAGAAAATTTATCTCTATTATCGATCACTGCATACATAAGACATGGAATACTTTGAGCTTGTGCCAAAATGGGAGTTATGGAATAGGGTATGGACATCCATTAAAGTTAAAATATAAGTGGATTTTTGATGAACCAAAGAGAGGGGATTTTGAGAAAAGTTATAGGAACATGGGGAAAGGAATAAAAGAACAACCAAATGGTTTGGATAGACATAAGAGGGACTTGTTGAAAATGCTTTAGAAACTTTAAATCAGTACACAATTTGCATAGGTAAATCTAGAAGCCACAACCTTTAATTTTTCCCTCCCTACCTATGCTGTCATGAGAACTTCGAACATAGGGTGGTCTTTAGGCATTCATTCAATATTTTATGAAACTTTCCTTTTAGAGCAAGATGCTTAGAGTATTTTTTGGTATGAGGGTGAGTGGTTTTATTACCATTCTTTATACAATTTTTGGGTGTCAGATTTTAAATCATTAAATTTTTGTTATAATGATTCATTTTAGCTTTGTTGGCATAGTTCGTTATCTTTTAGTCATAGCTAGTACATATATATATATATATATATATATATATATCAAGCTATATTACTTGACTATGTGATTTCATTAAGGGGATGTAGCCTTTGGATTCATAAAGTATTTTAGATAGTTTGATCACAAACATTGGTGCTCGGTGATTTATTTGTTTGTAATTTGAAAACAATTACTAGTTGGTCTCGAAAGGCAATATTTTGGTGGCTTCAAAAGAATGTTAGCCATGAGATTAAATGTCTATGTTGATAGCTTAAGATGATCCCAACAAAATTCTCAATTACAGATGTAACCTTTAGCAAACCGTTAATTGTCCTTTTGTTATTATGAGATTATGGGTAGAAATAGTGGTCTGAGTTGAATTAACCACTATAGTTTGAACTTTAGTTTCTAAATAAATAAAAATATTCATATCAACATGTTGCGAAAAAGTTGTAAGTTAGATTGCATCTTATTAATTAATAATCCAAATGATTTTGCATTTATTTGAAACCCAGATTTGAAAGATGTGATATTTAAATTACCACAATGTGAAGTGTAGATTGCAACATAGACCTTTCAAATTTTAGGAAACAAATTGGAATGATAAGTTAATAACAAACCCATAATATTTTTTACTCTAAATTCATGGTGATGAGGCTATGGGTATGATATTAACTTGTCATGCCAATTTTTTCCTAAAATTTGAAAGGTCTATGATGCAATCTATGCTTCACACTATGGTAATTTAAAAATATTATGATTTATGACAATTGTAAAGATCAAAGACTAGTTAACTATACTCGAGGAATACAATGAATATTGTAAACCTTGCTAAACCATAAAGTGATAGCTATGCAATTGTTGTAGTTATGATTGTTTGCAATCTATTTCAAAGTACATCAATACAAAAAAATCCTAAATATATTTTTTATTACTTGTTGGTATGCAAGTGTAATAGGTACTTAAACTAATAATTAAGAGATTTTGTGTCAAGGAAATCCTTTTGAAATATATAGTTTTATATTTAGATTAATTATTATTGACCAATAAGGTTAAGTTTAGTATAAACAATGCTTATAGTCAAATGGTTAAACTAATGTATGAACGTACATGGTAGACAAAGAAGTTGGGATTAGGAGTTATTTATGAACCAAGAATTTACTATAATTAAGGTTTAATTATTGAATAACTTTATGTTTGAAATTTAAGGGTAATAAGATGGAAAAGAGTTCTAGGCTAAATATTTAGTTGTAAGACAACCTAGTAATATGAACCAAGGATAAGATGCAATAAATACGATCCTTGGCTCGAGGTTACATAATATTATAAGTAACGGTGATTCCATTTAATGGTACTACAACTATGATTTACTAAACATATCCTTGATGTTGAAACTCGATACTTTAATAATTCATTGATATCATGATAAATATTTTGTATGACTACGTGATGTCTATCAATTTCTTAAATATGAGAACCTTGATATTGATTCAAATGGAGCGATTTTGTTTTGGGTTAGTTTTATTACACATATGATTTACTAAACATATCACAATGACTTGTAAGCGGAGATTGATGAAGGGGAGGTCAAAATTCCTGAGGATTGATTCAAATAGAGCGATTTTGTTTTGGGTTAGTTTTATTACACATTTTATTATTTGAGCTGGACTTAGTACTGATTATAATAATAATAAATTTTTAGAAATTATAATTTTATTTTATTTTAGAATGAAATTTAATTTTCAAGATATTATAGTGATTTGATTATTTATTTCCTCTTCAAATTTAAAGAACAATACAATCTAATTGAACCCTAAAAAAAGTAGAAATATATTTCTCTTGCAAACATATAAATTGATAATAAAAATGATAAATTAAAATACTTCATTTTTTTTGTAATGTCAAATATAAAAACTAATAATAAAAATTTAGATTAGAATACTTATTTTTATTTAAATTATTTTATCATTTAAGGTGAATCTATAAACTAATATTATTAAGACATTAGTAACTCTAACTCTAATTATTTAACTTAGAAATAGAAATCTAGACTCTATTTATGTTTAAAATGTTTTATTAATGTCAAATTAATACACAAATATTAAGAAAGCAACCATGGTCCTAATAGAATCAACTTATGGCATTGATAAAAAGCAAGCAATGACTTAGGAATCTTTCCTTAACAATACGTAATACACCTTAGCTCCTTTATCAATAAAATATCATAAAACTAATATCAAAACCTTAAAGAAAGGGAATTGTAGAGACCCTTCATTGGTGTTGGATTTCACCAATGAAATCTATAGCCTAAGTTAAGTAGAAATCCAAAGAGCCTTTGAGAAATTGCACATTCTAGGATGATTCAAAGAGTAGAGAAGAGGGAGTTTGACTCTCTCACGTTTAGGATATGGTCTTCAACGATGGCTTAATACATGGTGTTGTTGGTGCACCTCTACCCAAAACTAGTTGATGCATGCGCCTGCCTGTACAACCCCGCTAGTAGAAATTTGGTGGGAAACCACTTTAAGCTCACAATCAGTGTTGCAGCTATCCAATACATGCTCTACATCCCTCATGATCCTTTTGTAAAGGTCTGTTCACAAAAGAGGATGAAAAATTTGTGGTCGACAAGGGATTCCCAGCTTAAGTTTCTCAATTATGAGCTCAGGAGAGACTGAAATGAAACCCAAATGCTTAATATTTTGGTCCCTCACAAGGCCTTTTATCAGGATATGCAGGATATATTCTCTATACTTGCTTTAATTGTTGGCCTAGATAAAGATGACAGTGTTTATGAATTCTAGCTGAGAATAGATTTCCTCTTGAGAAAGCAACATAATTTCAAGATGGACTTTGCAGATGTGATTGTAGATAACATGCACCAAAAATTAGAAGTATACAAGCATGAGCAAAAATTTAGGTACTCATCTTTCTTAGCCCATCTATTTATTTTTCAAAATATGGACTTCTTTAGTCCATTTATGGGTTTGGAAATCATGGACTCCTCCCCAATCCCCAAGAGGATCCCAGTGTCTACGTGGACCCATCTTTTGTTAGTCACACATAATTATTATGATTTTTTTGAGTCTTTTTTTACTCCTTCATTAATAGACCCAAGCCCTTGAAAGATTACTTTTCAAATCATGGCCCGCTAGATGAGTTAGCTAAAGAATTAAAAGTCACCTTGTGATTGGTTCTTTGGTGCTCACATCTCTTTGCTTTGAGTACACAGATACAAGGGGGAACCATTTAGGCTCCCTACATATTTGATAGATAGAATTATAGCATTGGAACTATCCAATGATTGTGTGTTATTGATTCGGAGTATGGGTTTGGTTGAAAGAAAAAATCCATCTATGAACTCTCGTTCCCAAAGGGAGGGATATCGGTGAAGAAAAGGTAAGAAAAAATATGCTCGCCATGAAGCTTGTAGAGTTGGGGTTAGATGTACTATGTGATCGATGGAGCTATGACCCTGATAGTTGTATAGCAGACTTGAAGGTGACCTTGTAACTCATCCATGAGTTGTGCCCTTTTTGGGAAGCCCACGAGTCTCTAAATAGTGATGAGCCATCTGTTTACATTGATTTGGAGAGTTCTAGTGCCACAAAGGCCCCCATGGATTTATTTCTATTTTCCTAAGTGGGATTTCAATCCATCATTAAAAATTTCTAAGGGTCTATGCCTCATACTTGATAGAAAGGGCTAGGAAAGAGAGAAGATCATGAATTTTTGGGTTTAGTGCCAGGAAAATTATATTTTAAATGTAGAATATGAATTTGTCTTGATAAATAGACAATTTGAAAAGTATTAGGATGAGGTGCATCTAGATCCATCCTAAATAGTTGATACGATTCGTATCCATAAAGAGACTTTGTCAAAAAACTAGTTAGAGGAGAGACCAAAGGAACCCCTGCCATCGTAATCAGAGACAATTTACAAACTCATGGGATATAGGAGCCAACACTCTTCATTTCCTCAGGGACTTTTGAATCCTCCACAAACATAGGTGCCTACAGGTTCAACAAGTGAAGGGTCCTCATCAAGCACCTCATCACAACCTATAAAGAGAAGAAGGAAAAAGTATATTGACCTTAGTCAATAATTAGATGAGGAAGAGGAGGAAATCATCGCCACAACACAAGATCCAATGGTTTTGACCATGCAAGTATGCTTCTCTACCCCCTTTCTCTCTTCTTTGTCATTGGTCAACCCCTCTATGACAACAGTTCCTACTTCCTCTCAAACTTTAGCTATTGCAATTTCTACCATTTCTCGGCCTTTAGTTTCCTATTATGCATCCATGCTTGTGTTTGTGTTAATTCACATTCTTTCATTATCAATCACATAGGTGGTCACTCCTCCATCACCTCCCTTTTCTTCTCATTCTTTCCAAAGTATCCCTCCCTTTTCCTCATCTATTTTGCGGTTCCCATCATCCACTTTGGGGGAGCGTGAGCAGTGATTTCCTAGGTTGCATTTCCATTCGGCCTCCCTCTCCAAACCCCTTTGTGAGGAAATATATTTAATCTCCTTCCACATACTATCAGTAGATCAACGCCACTTAGAAGGCTTGAGAGGAAAGGTGGGCCAAAAGAGAATGAGGAAAGACAACTTAAAGCCCACCACCCAAAGAATTGAGACTATTTTTTATCTCGCCCATCAGACATTGACAGTAGCTAATAAGACACCCAAGGTACTTAAGGTTGAGGGGGAGCTGCAACCAGAAGATTATTCAACCCATGCAGTAGGCCTAAACCTAAGTTAGGATCACCCCCAAGACAAGGTTGAGCTAATGGAGGGAACCCAAAAGGTGGTCTCCACTAAATTTCTCAAAATCAACAGAAAAATATAGAAGAAAGACGAAGAGCTCGCCTAAGTGGAAGCTATAGTGGAAATATTGACCATAAATGTCAAGGATAAAGATGATGAACTCTTGGAGCTACATAAGGATATACAAACGTGAGCCACCAAGTAGGCCCTCCAGGTTGAGCAAGTTGAAAAGGCTAGACTTCAAAAAGATCTAGACAAATCCCAAGCCCAAATTCAAAGGGAAAAGAAGAATAAGGAGTTGGTTGCATCCAAGTTTCAAAAAGAGTTGGGTGAAACATGGATTGTGAATGATAGTGTAACAAAGCAACTAGTTGAGGCTTAGGCCTAAAGGGATATTAAGGAAGAAACATGAAAATTAGTTGAATCCAAGATACAAGAAATGGAATAAGTACTGACACTACTAGATAAAGAGGTCTATGATTCTTTGGAAAAGTAGGAATGAATCCAACAATAAGTTCAAAGCACAAACCAGTAGCTCCAACAATTAAAAGATGAGTTATCCCACAACTTGCAACAAATTAGTATTCTTTGTTATGAAATAACTTGCACAATAGAAGAATATGATATAAAATATGTTGCAAATACTTGATAATGACTGAGAATAATAGGCCACTTCGAGGGGGAAAACCTCCAAATATCTCTAATGAGAACACACTTCACAACTTGATGATGAAATAAGACTCACAACCTCCTATATATACCTATTTATGCCAAGGATATCACCTAGGCCAACTTAGACACACCTATATAAGACTTAGGCTGACCTAAACAACTAAATAACAATATACTAATGATAATATGACTTAATAGAGAGTTAAGATAGCCACAAGCCGACTATTCATAACCCAACGTACACTAATATTAAAGGCGTAGCATGCCCCCCTTCTTCAAAGAAGCATTGTCCTCAATGCTAATCAAGTTTGGATTCCTTTGAATGAAATCCTCATCCTCCCATGTAGCATCTTCAATTAGAAAATATTTCCTTGTAATGAGGTAACTTGGAATTGTTGATGTCACCAGCTTCTTCATGCATGTCTGGAAAATTAACTTCAGCTCCAAGATGTGTCTTCCCTTTACATCAAGCTCTTGATGGCGATGAATGTGTTCTTCCTTTACCTGAACCTTTTGATGTGTCATAGAGGAAGAGGTGAGGAATAATATATGGTACCCTTGCATTGGTTGAATAGCTTGATTAGGAACTTCTTCTTCTTTCACTTCTTCTTCATTGCCTTCTTCTACTTCTTCTTCTTCTGGTTGGTCTTTTGCTTCTTCTTCTTCTTCTGTTGCTTCTTCTACTTCTGCATATGCCTCTTCTTCTTCTTCTTCTTCTTCTTCTTTCACTTCTTCTTCTTCTTCTTCTTCATTTGTTTCTTCTTCTTCTTCTTCTTCTTCTTCTTCTTCTTTTGATTCTTTTTCTTCTTCTTCTTCTTCTTCATTTGTTTCTTCTTCTGGTTCTTGGCTGCTTGAAACCTCCTTTCTTGGTTTATTCATAAAGGCGCTCAACATGTTTCGTAGGTCCGATATATCTCCTCTTAGGTCACACATATCCATCTTCATTGAGGAAATGTCTTCCTTGACCTTATTTATTTCCTCATTATGAGTAACATCCTCGATTGTTTCACCATCCTTATCAGGAGTCTTCCCCAGAGTGACAGCATTCTTTTTACCCCTTGTTGCAGGCCCCGTCATGATGGAAACCACTAATATTGAAATAAATCACACAAATGAAACTTAAATTCTCTAAATTTTTTACTGTAATATCCTTTGGTATGTATTCAAAAACCCAATAAAAATCAGACTTCAATTCAACAAGATGTGTGAGATATGTAGATTCCAAAAAAATAGTGTAGAAACCCTAATTCTACAATAATTCGCTTAATTATGCTCCAATTCTTCTGAAATCTGGACTGTAGCTTCTTTAATATGTTCTTCAAAAACCCTTCAAAAATCAGAAAAAAATTCACCAAAATATGAAAGATATGCTCTTCCCAAAATCGCCTCCAAAATTGAGAAAAACCTTGCCTCTATGGTGCCAAGATCATGCTCTGATACCACTTGTTGTGAAATAACTTGCACAATAGAAGAATAGGATATGAAATATGATGCAAATACTTGATAATAACTGAGAATAATAGGCCACTTTGAGGGGGAAAACCTCCAAACATCTCTAATGAGAACACACTTCACAACTTGATGATGAAATAAGACTCACAACCTCCTATATATACCTATTTATGCTAAGGATATCACCTAGGCCAACTTAGACACACCTATATAAGACTTAGGCCGACCTAAACAACTAAATAACAATATACTAATGATAATATGACTTAATAGAGAGTTAAGATAGCCACAAGCTGACTATTCATAACCCGATGTACACTAATATTAAGGGCGTAGCATTCTTCCCATGATCCGACAACTTTATACATCACATTGGGAAAGAATCAAGGGAATAACTACTTCTTTGAAACCTGTGCTTAGGTTTATTGTGGATCCCTAAGAGGGAAACACAAAAATTAGTGTCATGGTAGACCAAATGCTATCCTATGTCAATTCAAAAGTTGCAAGTTCCTAGCTACTGATTCAAAAATTATGTGATGCGACTAACAATGCCTTGAATGTTGTGAGAGTGGATAGCAAGAGATTATTGGTTGAAAAGGTCAATGAGGTTCTCAGTTGTAATAAGGCAACCCTCAAATGTAAAGCATGTTTAAATTATGCTTTGGATCAAACAATCGTAGGTATGAAGGGGCACATTGGGCAACTTGTTCATTTAGGAATTCCTTCCCCTTTCCTTCTAGATAACACTGTCATGACAAAGGATTAGATGAATAAAATATTGGAAGGGAAGCAAAAGGACCAAGCCACTTTTCAAGGCCTCATTCAATCTTTGACTGTTGCCAAGGTGGAAGGGGTTTTGCAGGAACTTGCCTAGCTTGATTTCTCTTTTAAAGAGATGATCACTTTGGATAAAGTCTCCAAAGCACTAAGGAAGAATGTGCAACCATCTGAGGAGGAATGGGCATCTATGCAATTCTCTCTTTAAAATTTATAAGAGCAACAATTTTCCCCTTTTGATTTCAAAGAGTTTTATGTACGAAATCAAAGTTCTAGGTTCTCACCTCTGCAAAAAGAGTTCCCCGAGAGTTGCCAAAATCTATAGACTTTGTCCTTTTCCCCTTTTGATTTCAGAGAGTTTTGTTTTCTAAAGTTTTCTTTTCCAAGGAATTGTTAGGAATAATTCCTTTTCTTGTGAGCGGCCATGATTTTGCACTTAAGTTCAAATTTTGCATAGAGGAAAGCCACATGTCAAAGTTGTGTAGCTACTACCAAACCTGGGAATTAAATTATAGCGTAATGCAATAAGATGTCATGTGGTAGCTTTGCACACAACTAAAAAGTGTGAGTGGTGTTTGTGTTTTATCAAGCACCTTCTTTTCCCCAAGTCACGTGTTAAGCTAGTGTAGCCTGAAAGGATTTCTAAGCATCACAAATAATATATGACACATGGTTGGTCGAGACTTTTGGTAAGTCCACTATGGATAAATGGTAGAGGTTGATGCGTGGTAAGCTTGTGTGCATCTTGAGGAATGAATGCTCGTCATTGGAAATCGTAATAATGAGGCTCACAAATTGTTACAAGGAGAGATCATGGAGGAAAAAATGGCATCATCACCCCCTATGGTGGGCTACTTATGATTTCCTAGTTAGGCCATTTCAACCATTGCCATGATGGCAGGATTATCAAGCATGGAAGTGGGGAGTATTTTTTGTTGCTACGGTTCTCGTCGAGGGGGGGTGTTTTTCTATATAAGTCTAAGTGGCCCTATATTAGGGGTTGTTCATCATCTTTGAAAAAGAGACATAGAAGGATAATAGTTAATTTCTATAATTTCTCATACCTTAGTAGTTTGTTTTGTACAAGGAAGACCAAATGCATGATTTAAGCACTACTGGCCTCTATTGTGTGTTTTATTTCCTCTGTCTAAATATAATTATGCTTTGTGTTTTCATTGAGAGATTATAGTTGTTGATTATTATAGCAATATTTTATAGTTTGAGTTTCACATATGTAGAATTTTGGATCATGTTAACATTCTTTCAAACTTTAGAATTAGAAGGATAATAGTTGATTTCTGTAATTTCTAAAACCTTAGCAGTTAGTTTTGTACGAGGAAGATTTAATGCATGATTTAAGCACTAATGGCATTTGTTGTGTGTTTTGTTTCCTTTGTCTAAATATAATTATGCTTTGTGTTTTCATTGAGAGAGTGTAGTTGTTGATTATTATAGCAAGATTTTACAGTTTCAGTTTCACATATGTAGAATTTTTTATCATGTTGACACTCTTTCAAACTTTTTTAAATTATCACAAGACTAAGATTATGATATGTTGTATGATGGGCAACACCATTAACATATTATGGTGTATCACCTTAGAATAGTTGTCTTATATGCATTTATTTTCCACTTCTTCTCCTTTCTCCCCCCATTAATTAAAGTGAAGAGTCAACTTCTAAATCCTGGAGGTCATTCTGTGAATAGCAATTTGGTCCATACTCTCAAAACTTCCCAATGCTATATCTCCTAAGCATTGGCTTTCAAGATCAATATTATGATTTATCTGTATTCCAACATGAAATTCTATATTGCAGACCCCTTAGGTGGGTTTAGTGTTAGAATCCGTTCAAGATCTTGGCAATCCAAATAATTATTCTAAAGGATCCTTGCCCATTTAGCTTGAGATTTTGAGAGCATATTCCATAACAATTTGGCTCTCAGTGCCTAATTGAGTGTTGCCTAGTTTCTCAGACCTACACCACCCATGTCCTTTAGTTGAAATATTTTGTCCCATGCTAGTAAGGGAAACTTTTTTCTATCCTTGGACCCTTTCCAAAAAAAATCTTGCATCATTTTCTCCACTTTGTCTCACATTTTGGTTGGCATCTTTAGACTAGACATCATATAGATTCACAAGGTCACAAACATAGATTTCGACATCGTGATTCTACCCAAGGAGGACAAGTATTTGTCCTTCCATAATTATAACCTACTCATGCCACTTTGGGCCCAAGATTCCTAAAAACTATCCTTACAAGCCCCACTAAAGAGTGACACCCCAAAATACTTTCTAGGAAGATTATTGATTTTACAGCCTGGGATTGTTGCAATTTCCCTCTACTTCTTAATATCTATTTTAAAAAAGAAGACCTTATATTTATTTTGGATAACTTTTTGTCTTGAGGACTGATAGTGCTTCTCCAAAATTTTCTTCTTTATTCTAGCCTCCTTCTAAGCAACTGTCCCAAAAAGCAACGCATCGTCATCAAATTGTTGATGAGGGATTGGGTCCTAATTTTATGCCACTCTTAGACCCTTCCAAACTATGTTGATCCCTGCCTCATGAATGAGGTGACTCAGAGCTTTGACCATTATGATGAACATAAATGGTAACATCAAGCCACCTTTCCTCAACTAATTGGTTGAAGAGAAGAATCCATGAGGGATTTGATTAACCAACTTGAAAAATATTGGGGAGCTAATAAAGCTCCAAATCCAATTACACCATTCATCCATGAATCCTAATTTGTCTAGGACCTTAATGAGGAATTCTTGGTTCACTTGATCGTAGGCCTTTTAGATATTTAATTATCATCTATTCAAATTTATTCTTTTTAATGGATTGTATAGCTTCATGTTTAATTATAATTTACCTTATATGATGGATCTTCTCAAGTTGAATCCACTCTGATCCTCTGATATGATTTGTGACAAAAAATTCTTTAGCTTGTTGGCTATGGCTTTAGCTACTATCTTGTAAATGACATTGTAGAGTAAAATTGGCTTGAATTCAAGCTCCATATTAACAAGTCTTGTTATTTCTTGGGGATGAGAGTCATAATTTTTTTGTTCCAATCTTTAGAATTATATATTTCTTTTGTGCATCCTCAATCACCTAGTAAATCTCATGACCAAAATTATATTTGAATCTGTGAAAGAAACTTGCTAGGAAGACATTTGAGCCTAGGGAATTATCCCCATCTAACTGAAAAGCAACATTCCTCATCTCCTCCTCTGTCAGTGGACCACACATCTCCCTACTTTCTCAACCATAATGATACTCGAGATGAGAATCACTAATTCCTCTCGAGTCTTCCCCTATCTTTGATGTGGCGTAATATTTCATTTATTTTGTTGGCCTCTCATTATATTTTCCCACTCAAATTGTGCTTTTGATTCTCTTTTAAATATCTTTCTTTGCACACTTTTAACTTAGCTTTCACAAACATTTTTATCTTCTATGCAAAGATTTGATGGTTTCATTCTTTAAGTTTTAAGATTTTTTTAATTTTTTATTCATAAATATATTTATATTGATTATCAAAAAATTACATTCATTTCATTTTTTGTCCAAAAGATTGTAGACCAACCTAGACCACCCATCTACTAACAAAACCCAACGCAAACATCATACTAAACTGCCCAAGCGCTACACCTATTACACACCCCAAAACAAACAACCACCCCACATACCTAGAATTCCATAGAGCACCAAGCATTTAGACACAAAACCAGAGAAACTTACTAGTCAGTCCACCCATAACATACCATCGGCAACCAAGAAATCATGGAAAAGACGATGCCAATCCACCCCGCCAGACGACTCTAGAAAGAGATAATGCTTGAGAAAAATCTTGATTCTCTTTTAAATATCTTTCTTTGCACACTTTTAACTTAGCTTTCACAAACTTTTTTATCTTCTATGCAAAGATTCGATGGTTTCATTCCTTTAAGTTTTAAGATTTTATTAGAAGGTATCTTATAAATTAGTTTTTAATTTTTTATAGTTAGTCTAGAATAAAGTTTATTTGTTATTTTTTTATTTTTGTTAGATTAAATGCTATTTAATTAATTTTGTTAATTTAGTTTAAATTTAGATTTTTTTAATTTAGGTAGAGTTTATTTTTAGATTTAAATTTAATTTGGAATTTTTTTTAGAATTTTATTATATTTTAGATTTTAGATTAGATTTTTAATTAGATTTTTAATAGATTTTAGATTTTATTTTTAATTAGATTGTAGATTTTAGATTAAACTTTTAATTTAGATTTTAAATATAGATTTTTAATGTAGATTTTAATTTAACTTAGATTTTTAATTTAATTTAGATATTTAGTTTAATTTAGATTTTAAATATAGATTTTTAATGTAGATTTTAATTTAACTTAGATTTTTAATTTAATTTAGATATTTAGTTTAATTTAGATTTTTAATTTAATTTAGTTTTACTTTAGATTTAGATTTAAAGTTTCCTAATTTAGATTTAGATTCTATTTTATCATAACTTTGTCATACAGACTTCAAATCGTGCAAACAAGGACTCATCTAAAAGCTAACACGAACAACTTCACAATGGTGCCAAAATTATCAAGTGAATGTGTCATTTTCAGTATTTTTTTATTAGTCAAAGTCAAACTTGCATTTAAACTTCAAATGAGCATATCTTGAGCAAAATTGATCCAATTTCAACGATTTTTTTTTTAAAGTGCATGAAATCTTCTAAACTTTTTGTTTAGGCAATCCATTCAACTATATCAATTCATCATAATCAGATTTTTATCAAAATTCATCTTTTCACATGGCTTTCTTCTATGCAAGTTTACTTGGTCTTTTTCAATTTTGTAGCTTGTAGGTGAATCAAAGGAGCTATAGAAGTGTTGTGATCCGTCACAACAACAACTTGGAAAGTGAATAATCAGTTGCACTCATTTCATCTTTCATCTCTTAATCCTTTTTTGTCACACATTTGGATTTTGGATTTTAAAATGAATCTTGTCTTCAATCACATATCAAAAATTGGGTCTAAAATTAACCATTGTTTTCCATCACATCTTGATTTTGGATCTAAAAAGAATGAGTGCTTCCATTGTTTGCTTCCACACACTTCATTTCTAAGGGAAATTAACAACTGTGAGTATGAATCAAGTGTGTGTGTGATCAAAACACCTCACTTGGTTTGCTTTTGTCATACCCTTCTTAGTAGGTCTGCTTGGAGCACACACCAATCCAAGGGAAAACCTCAATCGAAGTGTGAATCTAAAGACATGCTTCTTTGGGAGTTCAAATATTATCACTCTTGGCTAAGCCCCAAAGAACTTTATACCTTTGGGAAGTGGAGGTGAAGGTTGGGTTATCCCTTTCTCTCAGCTGTGTGGTAGGATTTTGCTTTCAAATCATCCCTAGTCAACCTCGTGCATCCTACCCTGAGACCTAATTGGCCATACCCACTTGAATAGCTATAGGACTTGTTGATGTGTCTTCTTCAAGTGTGTGCTTAATCATCACATTTTCTAATTTCAAATTCAAACTTGCTTATGTGTCTTACATGTGTGATCATTTGTATGCAAATTTCTATATCAACCTATAAACACCAACACATAAACGTATCATTCTAATCATCTCTAACCATCCCTAAGCATCTCAAAACATTCCCAAACCATCAACCAAACATGTCTAACCACTATCCTCCATATTCATCCTCGACCTATGAACAAAACCAAAGGATTGAATATCTTGACTAACATTTGAAAGAGCTTGAAAAACAACTAGAATCCCAACATTTGAATGAAGTGATGCAATCATCTCATAAGCCTTTATCCCAACCCAAAACTACATCATCCAAGTTCAATGTTCATGAATTTCTACAAATGCTAAATGAGAAACCTAAATCTAAGTCCTCAAACACAAATAATATTGGGCAATCCTACCATGTCATGCATCTATCTTCATCCCCCATAAGTCAAAATAAACCTTGTGATCCTTTTTCTCAAGTTAAAAAATTTATCTAACCATCCTCTCCTATCATACCATCTACATCCAATGATTCATGTCAATCTCTTAGTCCAAATAATGCTAGCATAGACTCCCCTACACATCAAAATCAAAGTATTCTTTCCACTCCATCTAATGATTCCAAAAATCTCCAATCCTCTCTAATATTTGGCCAAGATCCCATCCCTCAAGAACCTCATGATGAGCCTCTTATCTCTTTTTGTTTCATCCAAGATAATCCCCTTCCATCTCAAGAGAAAAGTATCCTTCCAAGTTTTCCTTCTGCCTCATCTGATGAATCCATGCCATCTCATGATTCCATTGCATCCCAAGAGCATGATAGTTCTTCCATCATATCTAATTATGTCCTACCATGTAATGATCAAGATATGCTTTCTACAAAATCTCAAGATTCCCTTCCTCATCAAGATCAAGATATACCTCCATTCAAGGTTCAAGTATACCCTTTCATTCCATGATTATGTTCATCCTTCTTATGATCAAGATATTCCTTTCATACCGCTTTATTATGTTACCCTTCCATCTCATGATGATCCCATACCTAATAAAGAGAAAGCTACTCCATCTCCTACACCTCTTGATCCTTTTCCAAGTCAAGATCAAAGTACCCCATCATCCCCATGTCAAAATCCTATCACCCATCCTAATTCCCCCCATGTTCATAATCCTCCACAAGAGTCTATCACCCCTATTCAAACTATCCATGAGCCCCTTACCTATCAAATGGGTTCCCTCACTTTTATCCAAGGTGGTTTACTCCAAGATCTTGTTATTCCTTCCATATCACATCCACCTCAGGAGGAACTTGCATCTTGTTTCATAGATAATACATATCCCATTGGAAAACAAATGTGTCAAAGTATGAACTACAAAGGCAAAGGATTAGGCCTTCATGAACAAGGTATCCTATAACCCCTTTATATCCAAGAAAATCCATATTATCATGGCCTTGGTTATACACCTCACGCTCAAGACATTGGTACCCATCGTAAGTCTAAATTCCTTCAAAATAAACCTAAGTGTCCTAGCCCATCAAACCTTCCATCTATCCTAGGTCCTTATCCTAGCCCATCAAACCTTCCATATATCCTTGGTCCTTATCATCCAAACCCTAGTCCTTCAACCCTTCCATCCATATTGGGGCCCTACATCCCTCCATGTCCTATTCATCAAGAACAATAAAGGCACACATCCTTGATGCCCTCTCAAAATTCTACCTATATTAACCCATCTATAATACCTCCATATCATTCATCTCAATCCACCTATCCCATTGCTCTTGGAAGCAATTTGGGTGCCAAATGTCAAAAGCTTCCATATCAAAATCCACATATATCAAAGGATCAACATGTCTCCTCGAAGTGACATGTAAAAATAAAAGAAAATATGATCCAAATTCAAAAGAAAAATCCAAAAGGCCACAAAGGCCCATCAAGTAAAAAAAATCCAAACGGCCACAAAGGCCCATCAAATAAAAAAGAAAAAATTCAAAGGCCACAAAGGTCTCTAAAGTAAAACAAAAAATTTCAAAGGCCACAAAGGCCCATAAAGAAAAAATCAAAGTCAAAAGCTATGTGGATTCCTAAAAGTCTCATAGAAGCAACAAAATCTAAATTGACATCCAAACTTGCTTATTCAAAAACTCTATCTAATTCTATTTTGGGTCCTTGTATCCCAAAATCCCCATCCACTCCTCCATCTAAATCTCTAAATTCAAAATCCATTTTCCTCCATCACTCCACCACCCTTCAAGATGTGAGTCGATGTTGATCTTGCCATCCTTTCCATCTATCCATCAATAAGCCTTCCAACCTCATATCCATTACCCAACATCCATCTCCCATTATCCTCTTTTAATCCAAACCTTTTCTTAAGTCCTTAGCTTCTTCCACCATGCCAACATTTACGAGTCTAATTCCCATTGCCATGGTTTATTAGAGCACATATTCAAGGGATATTGGCTGTGAAAATTGATGCTTGAGTCCTCCATCCATCCCCCTATCATGCATATATTATCTTCCATATTCATTTATCCCTATTAACATCATATCTTCCATATTCCTCTTGCACTTTACACTTGGGGGCAAGTTTCATCCATCATGTCATTCATAACCATTATCCTCTTTACATTCATCCTTTACATTTCCACCTTTGATCTTAACAATGTTAAGGATCTTCTTGAATGCCATACATCCTATCCTATACACTCTATCCATATCTTCTGTAACATATCCTTTACCTTATCCATATTCCATCATTCTATCAAATACATCCTTTCTTCCCTTCCTTGGTCTTGATGAGGAATAGGGGCAAAATACTTAAGCATTTGTGTCCATATCTTATCTAGTTGATCTTGATCATCTTATTCATTAGCCTTATCCTTGCATTCTTCCATTCAAATGTCCTGAAAAAATCCCTAAAAATCATAAAATGTCCTCAAAAAATCCAAAAAAAAAAATCAAATAATTCTAAAAATACAAAAAAAATGGAAAAAGGTCCTAAAAAAGACAAAAAAATCAAATAGCTAACAAAAATCCAAGCAATAAAATCAATCCATCCAATCACTTCTTCTAATTTCATCTAATCAATCCATCACTTCAATCCAACCATCCAACCTGTAGACACCTAAATTTGGACACTTAATTTATCCAAATTTATACCTTTTTATCTAAACATCCCCTTATCTGTATTAATTAAGTAATATCCCTATTATTTAACTAATACTTTTAAAGTTCTTCTAATCTCTAAGGTGTCTAGTTAAATAATTAAATACCTTCCCCTTTCATCAAATGAATTGACATTTATTTAATTCCTCACATGTCACATCCCTTTCTTAATCTTAATCCATCTTCTAATCTCATCATTAGGGATGTGCACATGTCTAATGTTTGATTAGGATGTGTCACATCCTCCAACTTTTGCAAGTTGGCCTCTAATATCTCTTAGCCACCTAACCCTCCTCTAATCCTTTATTAACTAGCCTAATCAACCTCTCAAATAATTTTTAATTCCTTTTATCCTTCCAAGGAATATTAAATTCATTTTTCTCTTCCCCATGTGATCTTTGACTTGTCACATCAAGTCACATGTGAACTCTTCCCCTAATCCGCCACTTGCCTCTAATTTGTCATTAATTTGTCTAATCAAGTACTTGCACAACCTTAATCACTTAATTAGGACAACCTAATCTCCATGTCATTTATGGAATGTGTCATAAGTCAACCCTATTAAATGCTTTCTCTTTTTGAGAAGGCACTTCATTCCCAATGCGAATTTTTAATTCACATTTAATCCCCCAATGCATTCCTTGGAATTTAAAATTTATTTTCTCATCCCCATGTGGATATTTGAAGAATTTTTAATTCCTCGCATGTCCTCTCACCCACATGGGGATAAGGACCTCTTTTATGAGATCTTGTCCAAGCCCAAGTTACTATGTAGTACCTCCATGTCATGTACTCTCCTTCCAACTCATGACCACATCATCATTTTCAAGCCACTTCACATGCCATATGTCAAGATGTGAGGGCTTGTGAGTTCTCAACTCACCTTAGCCCTACATCTTGGCCTTGTTGGTTTAATTTCAACCATCCATTTCCCTAGAGAATCCAAAATTCTCTACAAATCCCCCCTCTTTTCTCTAATTTTAGGAGAGATCATTCATGCTAGCCAAACTCTTGCAAAAAATTTCCTTGAGCCATACTTAACCAAATTTACATATTTGTATCCATTTTCACTCATCTTTCCATCCTCGTCTCATCTCATAGCTTGCATCTTTTGCCATCCAAAAAGCATACAACATCGAAGATCAAGGGGCCAACCAAAGGACAACTCAACAAGGTGAAATCTTTCATTTTGCTTGGTTTAGTTAATTTTTAGGCCAATCTTGAGGTGTAGGGTGTTTTTACTGTTGTTTCACACTCTTTTGTTTGTTGCTCATTTTCTAACACTTATTTTTGCCCTATCACACAACCATTCAACAAATCAATCATCTTCATCAAAACCATTCATCCATACATCAAATCACTCAAAATGAATCCAAGCAACATTCCAAATGCAAGTCATCATCAATCCATACCAATAAATTCAATCAATATTGTCAAATTATCCAATTCCATCAATGGTCTTGATTCTAATCTTGTTGTAAACTAAATCAACCAATCAATTATCATCATCCTTGTGTTGATCTAGGGATATATTGTTCCCTGCAATGACAACATTATCATCATCATCATCAATCAATCATTCAATCAACGGTTTACATCTTCACATGGGCAATACCTTGTTTTTTAATCATTTGTGCATGCTTGCTTGTGTTTGTTATCATTTTATCTTACATTTGTATCAAATCAGTATCATTCTAGCTAATATTCATATCTTGTGTATGTTGGAGTAGCTTTTTGCACTATCCTTTGCATCTAAGGTCATATCACACCTTTTGTGCATTAGGACTTTAATGCTCTAAGTTTACTTCCTCATGTGTTTAGATAAGGTTATATTACGTTGGGGCACGAGACACATCGTCACCTTAGTCCTTATACCTTCGTGCATAATGTCTAGTGCTATATCAAACACCATGATTGCTCACTTTCTCGTAGCATAGCATATCATTCATCTCCTTCATCCAAGTTTCCTATCTTGCATCATTCATCTTGTCCCTCATCATTTCATTTCATTTTGAGAACATACCCATGTTTGTTCAACCCGCCTATCCTCGTGAGGGGGCATCATCACCCCATCATCATCCTATTCTTATATCATCATCCCATCCTTTTCCCCATCTCACCATCATCCTATCTTTCTATCATCATCCATTTCCCTCTATCCATACCTTAGCTTCTTTGAAATGATCTTACTCCACACAAATCTCATCATTTCGAACTGTATACCTCGATATTTTATGCTACTCTAAATGTGTGAATCTACCTAAGAAACATGAAAGACAAAACACCAAGGACACCTCAAGATTAGCCGAAAGAGAGTTAGAATAAGAAAGGAAATAGATAAAAAAAATAGGACAATATCACCTTCCTTATTGTTGGTTGCTCCTTGATTAGCCTTCGATTTGAATAGCTTGTGTGCTCCTTAGATGGTAGATTGAATGACTAAAATGCAAGATTCTATAGGCAAGATGACTAGCAAAGATGATTAGTTGATTGCAAATGCTTGAGGATTCAAATGGACAGACATGTAGGTATGGAAGTGAAAAGTGTTGCAAAATAACAGCATAAGGGTGCTCAAATCTAAAGTGTTGTGGAGAAAGAAATTTAGCAACATGAGGTTGCTCAAATGAAGAAGTGTTGTGGAAATGCCCTTGAGGAGGGGGTATTTATAGAAAAAATTTGAATTCTCTAGAGAATTCAAGGGTCAAGATTGATCCAACAAGGCAAGATGAAGGGCTATGGTGGGTTGAGAACCCACAAGCCCTCACATCTTGACATGTGGAGGGTGAAATGGACAAGAGGATATGAGGTGGAGATGAGTTGTCAAAAAGGTACATGAGGTGGAAAAGGACATGCACCTTGGGGGATGAGAGGATTTCCACAAAAAGGGATTTCTTGTCCCCAAGTGGGAGTGAAAGGGACTTTTGAGGAATTTTAGAATTCCTCAAAAATCTACATGGGAAAAGGAAAGGTGGTTGGGAGGATAAATGTGAATTAAAAATTCACATTCATAAGATGATCTAGAGGATAAAAGGTGGGTTCCAAAAGGTGGGACTTGGTCACATGTGGAGATTGTGACAAGTCCAAGGTGGGTCACATGTGAAGATGTGACAAGTCCAAGGTTCTAGAAGCCTTGGAAGGATGGAATGTGAATTAAAAATTCACATATAAAGGAGGGAATCTAGGACAAATAAAAAGGAATTAAAATTCCTTGGAGAATGATTAGGCTTAATTAATTTATAATTAGAGGATAATTAGGGGCTAATTAGGATTAAAAGCCAACTTGCAAAAGTTGGAGGATGTGACACATCCTAATCAAGGATTAGACATGTGCACATCCTTAATGAAAAGATTAGGAGATGGATTAGGATTAGATGAAAATGAGATGTGAGGAATTAAATAAATGTAATATTTATTTAATTTATTTGATGAAAAGAGGATTAAGGAGGGTAAGGTATTAATTATTAATTAAATACCTTAGGGACTATGAGAATTAAAGATATTAATTAAATAATACTAATATTACTTAATTAGCACCGGATAAAAGAGGATGTTTAGGCGAAGGTGATAAATTTGGATAAATTAAGTGTCCAAATTTGGATGTCTACACTTGGTATTACTCAATGGTGGCCCACAAGGTTTCTTTGGTTCTGAAAAGAGAATACGACAGGGAGATCCCATCTCCCCTTTCCTCTTCATAATTATGGCAGAAGCATTGGGAAGATTAATTTCTAAAAAGAGGTAGGAAGGGGGATGGAAGGGTGTTCAAATAATGGAAGGAGTTGATCCTTTATCCCATCTACAGTTCGTAGATGACACTCTTCTCATGGGAGAAGCATCCTTTAGGGAAGCAAGATTGATGAAAAATATTCTAGATAAGTACAACAAAGCTTCGAGACAATGCATAAACTGGAGAAAATATGAGATTTTCTTTTTTAGTACTTTTTGTTAGAACAAAGAGAATTCTACTCTATTTTGGGAATGAAGATGGGTTCTCTTCTGGGAAGGTATCTAGGTATTCCTTTATTTGGGGGTGCTAGTAAGTCGACAATTTGGAAGGATCTAGTAGAATGTTGTTTGAAGTGTATGGACAGTTGGAAAAGCAGGTGGCTGACCTCAGCTAGAAGAATCCTGATGCTAAAGTCTATCATCTCAACCATCCCAATCTTCTCAATGATGTGCCTCAAAATCCCTAAAAAAATTGTCAAGGTAGTAGGGAAGAGAATGAGGAAATTCTTTTGGAATGGGGCAAAGGACCATGATAAAATTCCATTATTATCATGGGAAAAAAATTGTATGGAAAAAGGGAAAGGTGGTGTGGGGCTAAGATATTGGTGTCTCATGAACGAGGCATTGGGAGCGAAGCTAGTATGGAATATTTATTCACAGCCATCTTAGTTATTGGTTTGGATTTTAAAAGTGAAACATTTAGATTCGATGGAAAACATTAGAATCTTCACTATGCGGAATCCCCCCTTCGGTTCAGTTTGGAATTTTTTGATTTCTTGTCATCAAGTCATAGTGGACCACATCACCTGGTACATTGGGAATGGTTCAAAAGCAAAGTTTTGGGAAGACTCGTGGCAGGGATTTCTAGCTTTAAAGGAGAATGAAGAATTGTAGGATTTAAGGCTTTGGTTCACACAACATTGGGGGAAAAGGTTAGAGACTATTTGGAGTTTAGGGGTGATGCTGCAGGGGTGATTGGGAATGGAAATACCTCTAGGAGGTAGAGCTATAAAATAGATAGAAACTCTTATGCATAGAATCTTCAAGGCTAGAAAGGTTACAAAATCTAATAAGGAAGACAAGGTGGTGTGGAGTGGAGCTGCTGATGGGAAGTATTCGATGAAGATAGGATATCAATTTTTGGACATAGAGGTTGGTAATGAGAATTGGCTGACTAATTTATGCTGGGGGAAAGAATTTCTACCTAAGGTAGGTGCTTTTGCGTGGCTGGAAATTCAGGGTCACATCCTCACAGGTGAGTGTAAGAAACGTTTTAGTTTTTGTGGACCAACAAAGTGTGTAATGTGCTCAGGGGCAGAGGAAACTAGTGACCATCTCTTATTGCATTGTGATTCAATAGTAGAATGTTGGGAGATGCTAAGGAGGTATTTGGGGTGGAAAATTCCTACCCCAGATACGCTAAAGAAGCTTTTTAAGGGTTGGCCTTGACCAAGAAAAAAGTCAGTCTTTTCTGCATTTGGAAGGTTAGTCCATCCTTGGTAGTGTGGGAGATTTAGAAAGAAATAATTAGAAGAATCTTTTTAGACAAAGAAGAGACTTTGGAGGTACAATGGAGGATAAACCATGCCATAGAGGAAGTAGTTGGAGCAACAACCTCACATCATTTCAATCCAAAAATTCCCTTCACCATGGAGGATAAACATATACATAGTGGCTGGGTATTTGGCTTCAACCCGTTAGGGGGTTGGGTTGGGTGAATCCAACTGTTAAGGAGCTAAAGGAAGTCATTTGGGAAAGAACTTTGGAAGGCTGGTGGAAAATAAATTTTGATGAGGCTTCAAAGGGAAACCCTGGACCATCAGGGGCTGGATTTATAATTCAGGATTGGAAGGGAGATGTGCTCGCATTAGGGGTGAAGAAGCTGGTGGATGGAACAAATAACGCATTAGAAGCCTTAGCAACATTATTGGCAATTAAATGCTGTAAAAATTTAGGAGCAACAAAGATTCACTTAGAAGGGGAATCGATGATAATAATTCAAGATGTGATGAAAGGGACAATTAGCGCATGACACCTTCAAAATGTCATCGAGCAAATCAGAGATGAGTTAGCATCTTGTGAAAGCTTTTCTGTGAGCCACATTAGAAGAGTGGGGAATGGGGAAGTTGATGTTTTATCTAAATGGGCGCTAACCTTTGGTGAAGTCGAGGATTTCAAGTTAGAAGACTTTAGAGGTGTTATTTTAGCAGATTTATCTGAGAACATTGGCGGGTACAAAGCATTGAATGAGCAAGGTGGTAGACAGTGCGAGGTAGTTTGACATGACAAGAAAAATGCAAGGAAGGCAAGTGGTGGCTCTGCAGTACATGTTGCATTTATTTCAGTGTGGGTTTACCAAGAAGGTTTTTATTCCCTGGCCCTTGGGTTTGATGTTTGCATTTGCGTGAAGAAGTGGTGAAGAAAGCTCTGCAACGGATAAACGGTGGTGGCGGCGTTGGAAATATTGTGATCAAATGGAAGCAAATTTTACATTCCTTTCAAGGAGGAAACTAAACTCTTTCTATAAAGACACGTCAGGGTAGAGGTAAATGGGCTTATTTCTCATTGAAGATGGCAGGTTAGTGCAATGTGTAAAAATGATTTTGGGAAGAGACTTTGGCATTCTAAGACATAGATATAGAAAAAATATGGATGTGTATTCCATGATAGATGTATGTGGTTTAGATTTAGGAGAATCAGTCGAAATGGTGAGAAAGGTGATGAAGAAAATTTTCCATGAGGATTTCCTAGTTGAAATGGAGACAATCCTCAAATGGACAGTTCTGGGTGTTGGGCTAGATGTTACTTTGGGAATAATGATTGAAGAAATGGAGGAGTTCCATGAGTTAGTGGGGCTCATGTCGTTCATCCACTGGCCATAAGGGAAGTTTAAATCGCGGTGCCATGAAGAAGCCCAACTTGGTTGGAAAGCTTTAAAGCTCTTCATCGAGCTTACAAAAGTGGAAGAGGTTTTTGCACAGGCAAAGGAAAAATTACAGGGCATGAAGGGGAAAGCGCAGAGCCAACAGAAAAAGAAGGGAAGATGCCAAAAGAAATGAAAGCCAAAGCGGTAGGCTAAGGAGCATTGGTGATGGGTGGAGCACGTCGAGGAAATGGTCTCCGGTCTTTTTTGCTTTGTTTTGAATTTTACGTTATGATATTGTTATTATGTATGGTGGATGTTTGAACACTATTGATGGTGGATGGTATTTTTGTTGTTTGGCTATGGCAAATGGTCTATGTCGTTAGCTTTTCTGTAGTAGGAATTTACAGTAGTTATTTAGATGTTGGGGAACAGGGGATTTGAATAGTCTTTTTCTGCACATTAAGGTGTTGTTGGTTTGAACTTATTTGCAGAAATGATTTTTTGGTGGGAACTAAAAACTGGAAAAAGCTTATGTAATTTTTATTTTCAAGTAAACAAAAAATCTCGTGTTACCGACCAAAAAAAAAAAGACTTGATTATATTTATTTATTTATAAATAATAGTAAATAAATTTTCATATATAAATATAAATTTTAATACATTATTTCATAGTTATATTATTTATATTAATGTATTAGTGTATATAAATTTTAAATATATTCTAAAATTTATTATAATATATATTATTATATCTTAAATAAATTTATTGTATAGTATTGTAGACACGTAAAATATATTGATTGACATTGTTCATCCAATTCTGACTACTAACATCGTTTCTTCCTGAATCATCCCTCGGTCTAACCATTTAATTAGATCTCCTTATCTGATTAAACTCATCAATTTCTCTCTCTTAATTAAATAAATCAATTTATCTAATCAAGTCATCTCTTTTGTTAATTAAATCAATTCATCTAATCTAATTATCCCTATTTAATTAAACAATCAATTTATTTGATTAAATCTCTAAAAGTCTGTCCATTAAATTAAATAAATTAAAACTTTGTTTGATTTAATCTAACACCATCTCTTTTAATTAAATAAATCAAAATCTTTATTTAATTAATCTTTTACCATATTCCTCTCTTATTTGATTTAAATAAATCCATAAATTTGAGTCAAAAAGGTCACATCATCTAACCTCTCTCATTAAATTAATTAACCCTTGATTAATTTAATCTCATCTCATGTCCCATCCTCTAGATAATGCAAGTTGCACATGAAAATAGATTTAATTCATTTATTAAATCTCTATTTTCCTCACAAGGCATCTTTTGGAATATTCTCTCAATTTGAATTCAAAAATTCCAAGTCAACATATACATCCAACAAGGCAATAAATTCATCTTACATGTCCTTTGCCTTGAGCCAAGTGGCATTTATTGCATTTTCCCTTCCCTCTTACATGTCATTTCAACAAATTTGAAATTCAAAATTATGCATTTATTGGCACAATCCCCAAATCTTGCACATCCTTCATCCATTCATAGATTGACAAGTGGCATCATGCCATTGGATGAATGTTAGTCCCACATTGCTCAAATTTGGGCATTCATACATCTTAGACCTCTATAAATAAAGAGCTCATATCCTCATTTGATCATCCACAAATTATGCAAAGTTATTATGCTAAAATATTTAGCCATTTTCATCCATCAAACTTGAGTTCTTAGCTAGGTTTTTGCAGATTTTGGCTTGGAGCTCTCATCTTTCACCATCAAAGTGGATCAATCATCTTCAACATATCAAGCTTGCATCTTAGGAATTGGGAAAGGGCCAATTTTCACATCAAATTGGCACCAATTGCCCCATGGGAACATGAGTTTGCACATTTAAATTAGGATTCAATCTTTATTTTATCATTTCCATTGTGTTCTTCAATATTTTCTTCCTAGTTTGAATGTTGTAAATGGATTTCATGGGGAATCCTTGTTTTGGCTTGCAATCTCTTGTCTAACTTGTTTATTCTTGTTGTTGATCTTATATGTGTCCACAACAACAGCAACCCTTGGAGCTCTCTAGCTCAGCATGATGAAAATGGAACGGAGAGGGCTATCTATTACATCATGGGACAATGGTTGGGCATGAGCTAAACTATTCATTCATCGAGAAAGCATGCCTCATAGTAGTGTTTGCATCACAAAAATTCAGACATTACATGTTGGCACACAAAATAAAGCTCATCACCAAAATTGATCCCCTCAAGTATCTACTATCAAAGGCAATGCTCACAGGAAGAATGGAAAAATGGGTGATGATATTATCAGAATATGACATCGAATATGTGGAGAGGAAAGCAATTAAAGGCCAAGTCATCATAGACCAATTGGTAAAAGCACCAATCTATTCAGAGAACCCTCTCATCTCAGAGTTTCCAGATGAATCTATTTTCAATCTCAACATAGCTAACCTGGAAACTATACTTTGATGGCTCATACACACAACAAGGATCAGGAGTTGGTGTCTTCTTCATCACCCACAAGGGGATTGAATACCAAGGTCCTACAAACTGGCATTTCCCAAAGTAATAACATTGCAGAATACGAGGCTTTGACCATAGGTCTCAGAGTAGCAGTGCAATGGAATATCATAGCTCTCAGGAGTATATGGGGATTCTCAATTGATTATAAATCAAGTAAACAATGAATACCGAGACCAATGATATATAGTTAAATAA
This sequence comes from Sequoia sempervirens, assembly GCA_007258455.2. Lineage (NCBI taxonomy): Eukaryota > Viridiplantae > Streptophyta > Pinopsida > Cupressales > Cupressaceae > Sequoia > Sequoia sempervirens. Next base: position 48,147 of record VDFB02320758.1, on the reverse strand, counting down.
TAATTAATAATTTTAATTAGCAATTTAAAATTAATAATAAATAAAATAATTTATTAAAATAATAAAAAACATCTATACAATATATATTAAACTTAATTATCTATTTTAAAGAAACCATGAAAATATTTTATTTAGTATACAAAATAATAAAGATACACTGAAAATATTATTTAAAAAAAAATGATAAAAATATTTTTTAATTCAAAAGTATATATAGAATATAAATAAAATTTTACAAATTATTATACAATTGATAAAATATATTTAAATATTTAAATTATGAATTTTAATGATCTAATAATACTAAAAATTAAAAGATAATATAATAGATCATTAATTACTAAACATAAAAAACAAATCCATAAATAATTCTTATATAAACATTATAAATGATCTAAATTTTTCAAATAAATAATTTTCATAAAAAAGAATGAATTTATATGATAAATTAATGCAAAATCTATTGATATTATAATAAAAATAAATTTGTAATTAAGAATTATCTTACTATTTATTAATGTTTTTTTTATAAAAAAATATTGCATGTTACCAAAATATAATCAAGTCTTGATGGTAATGAATTTTGAAAAAAACTTCTTCAACATTTTGTTATTTCTAGTATTTTTTTTTTAAATGAAAACTTAAGTAAAGATTAAGTTTTCATTCCATTCTTATCATGAAGGAACCTATAAAATCTTACTGTAAACATCTCTAGTCAATACAAAATAAAACTTTAAAATCCCAAGTCAATACAAATGCCAAGACTAGTAGTTTTAACATCTCAAGTCAATACAAACAACTTCATTTATGGGGTGTCCTTTTTCTTTTCATGGGGAGACTTTGTGTCAGATACTTTGGAAATAAAAGAAGTTAGCAATGGCACTACTTGAAGATACTATTCACACTTTGGTAGGCTTGTGAAGCTATCAAGCCATGGAATGATTTTATGAATAAGTTTTATATAAACCAAAATCCTCTTTTATGGTCTCCTCTTATCACTTGTTAGGGTTAATCCCTTGTCAAAATTTTATGGGCTTATACTTTAAAAAATTATAAGAACAAAATTATAGTCTTTTATAAATTTTCAAACCATAAGCTTAGAAAAAATTGACAAAAATATTAAAATATTAAAAATCTACTTTAGATTGATAATTTTTATCAAACATTTGTAATATATACTTTAGATTGATAATTTCATTTGACAATTAACATTTTCTACAATAAGTTGCCACAAATTTACATTTTACTTCTAGTTTAGAATTACTTAACCATAAATACTCTATACATTTTGCATACTACAAAAAAAATAAGATATATAAATTTTAGCATTATAAAATGTATGGTCTTGATTCATATATTTAATGGTCTTGATCATCAAAATAGATATTATTTAAATATGCTTAATATTTTTTCAAAAATAATAATTAATTAAATTTATAATAACCACATAAATTGTATTAAAATGTTCGACATAAATATTCAAAATCTTAAATAGACATGTCTGAAATATTTAAAATACCTACCTCTATTTTTATTCATATGTTTTACTTTTATATACTTTAAATCTATAATCAAAATCAATTTGAAAATAAAAAACAAATAATAATTATTCAAATTAATACTATAAAATATATAATATTTTAAATGTTAAACTTATTGAATTTTACATATATTTTTAAAACAATGAAATGTTTAAGAAAATATATAATAACTTTATGAATGTTCTAACATGGTGAATTGGATGAGCAAAAAAAAAAGACAAAAAATACATTGCAGCAACATATATTGTATTATAGCGAGTTTTGAAATGGCTCTCCCGCTCTCTGTTGGAACGACTATCCTGCCCTCTGTTGAAACCCTCTTGCTTTCTGCGGTTGGTGTGTCATTGGCCTCTGTTGCATCGTTGGCTTCTGGTGTGCAGTCGGCTTCTAGTGTGCAGTCAGCTTCTAGTGTGTTGTCAACTTCTGCTTTGTTGTCGACTTCTGCTGGATTGATTTTGGCGGGTCATGTGTTGTTGGCTCATGGGTGTCTGCAGATGGCTCGCCGCTTGCTGCTAGGCTACCATTATCTTTAGATGTGTCTCCGAATGGTTCACGACCTTTGCTAGGTGGGTTTGTTGCTTTTGATTTTCCTCCTTTAGGGTCAAGGTCACTGCACGTAGATGTCCCTCTTCCGTGCCCTGCTTCTTAGTCCTTTGCTAAGGTGGTTGGTTCTAGTGGTAAAATCGCTTCTTCTTCTCTTCCCTCTTTTAAGGGTAAACCCTTACAGTGCTCTTCTTTTTCCCCTACTATTATTTGTGGGCAGGAGGTGTTGGATAAAGAAGATTATTTTTCTTGTTCTGCTCTTATTTGTAGATTTAATGGTTTATGGCCTTCCCTTCCAAATTTTCACAAATGGGTTTTGGAGTCTTGGAGGCCTATTATTGAGGATAGGATTGAACTCTATCCTTCAGCTAGGGGTTTTTTTGTGGCTACTTTTTCAATTTGAGGAGGATAGGGCTCAGGTGTTGGAAGGGGGTGTTTGGTTGTGGGGAAAGCGCTCACTTTCTCTCTAGCCTTGGTTCCCTTCTTTCAACCCTCTTTCTAAATCTATTAGTGTTGTTCCTACTTGGGTTAGACTTCCTAATCTGCCTCTTCAGTTTTGGACTCCTTATTGCTTTGAGTCTATTGGAAATGCTATTGGTAGGTTTATTATGGCTGATTTGTCTTCTCTTATCTATGATCATCCTACTTTCACCTACATTCTTGTGGACGTTGATACCTCAAAATATTTACCTAGGGGGGTCATTTTGATGGTGGGAGCTAGACCATGGTCTTAGATTCTTGATTATGAAGGTCTTCCTTTTCATTGTAGGAGATGCTTTTCTACAAGTCATTTGGCTGCTAATTGTCAGAAATCTCGTCGAAGTTATGCTACTTGGTGGAAAGATGCTCTTCATGAGCATCTTACTGTGGGTGAATCTTTGGATGATGATTCTGGGGATGATGTATTGGCCCCTAAAGTCATGGCTTATTCTGCTAATGGTTCTCAGTTGCCTTTCGTTGTTGCTATTGGGTCTTCTACAGTTGTTGTTGGGGCTTTTGGTTTTGTTGTTGTTGTTGGTGTTGTTGGTTCATCTGCAGCTGTTGGTTCATCTGTAGTTGCTACTAATGCGGTTGGTTTTTCTACAGTTGTTGTTGCGACTGTTGAGGCTGCTACTATTGTTGTTGATGATTTTGCTGATGGTATCGTGACTGCTAGTTTATCTGCAGCTCCTGTTGTTGTTGGTTGTGGGAGTGGCATTCCTTGTTCTCTTCCTTCTTTTCTTTTGGTGGCTTGTCCTCCATCTTCCCCTTGCTCTAATCCTTTGGAGGATGATCTTTCTTAGATGTTTGTACAAAGAAGGAAGAGAGGTCTTCTTAAGCATAATCATTCCTCTTAGTCCCTTGTAAAGTTTGCTCGTGGTGGTCGGAAAGCTGCATGGGTGGTTTAGCTCTGCTTCTGCCACTATTGATTGTTGTTTTTTGACTGTTGGTATTCTTTGTTTATCTTTTGAGCAGCTGTTTGTATCTTTTGTAGTTTTTGGGTTCTTGGATGCTGCTGATTGTCTAGTGTTGTATATTTTGAGCAACATTTTGTGCCTGAAGTTGTAAAGGGTTTCAAGTCCCTTCAAAACCTATTTTTCCCTTATAATCAAAAGATATATTGTATTGTATGTCAGTATTGTCAGCAAAATGATAATTTTTCATTATGTACTTCTGATAATGAAAAATGAGATGAAAAATACATTGCTCCTGCCAACACTGTTGCAACGGAAGTCTACGACAAGCAAAATGGGGACTGCCAGGAAATCTAACAAATACTGGAAAATACAACACTGACAGACAATTAGCAAGTATCATATCACATGGTGCATCCTGATGGCTGCATAAACAGTACTAGAACCTATACCCACGAATGATTTGAACATGATGGTCTAACAGTACACAACCAAATAGATCTAAAAGAAATGGGTAAAAGGAAACAACAGGGTCCTCAAGCTAGTCTAGGTCCTCTAGGAAGGGTATACTGATACTCAAACACACAACAACTACGGTTTCTTCCAAACCCCCAAGAAGGTGAGGAATGAATAACTCCTTGGCTAGTTCTTCAATTTGATCCTTGAAAATATGCATATCAAGCAAGAAGACAATAAAATGAAATGAGATATTGGAGTTAACTCAGTATTTGGTTCGGGAAGATAGAAATTTCTAACCTAAAATTAACCTCACAGCCTTAAGGGTCAAATGGCCTTGATCCTTCAATATTTTCTTCAGATGATGATCCGTAATCAAACCCAAAAATGCAAGTTGGTATTTTGTGTTGGTTAATCTAATTGGAGTATCCATGGCAATAAACTAGCAAGGTAATCCATTTTTGGCAGGCTAAGATAAATTAAAATTGTTGGAAATTACAATGATTAGATGACCTGTGCGATGGGTCTTTTTCCAAATCGTCATTGCCATGATTTCAAGCTCACACAAGCCAAAAATCATTTCAAGATACTTAAGATCTAGAAATATGTGAAGAGTTAATTGAGACTTTTGAACCATTGCAAATAATAATGACCTAGTATATGAAGGGTGACAAGTGATGCACATAAAGAGGGAAAAACAAAGTGTTTTGAGGTTTTAATCTTTAGAAGCCCTAAATTTAGTTGGAGCTGAGAAAACCTTAGGATCGAAGACTTAGAGATATAATGTGTAGTAATATTTATCTGGCCTAATGATATATATTCCTGAGATAGACACAAATGCAATAAATTGGCACGAATAACATTGAAAGCCCAAGGATATATGGCAAATGAAAATTTTGTCATATCGCAAGCACATGAATGTATTCGGATATGGGAGCTACCCCCAAAATGGTAGCACTTACCATATATATATATATATATATATCAATTTATACTATCAAATAAACAACCAATATGATATAGTTCCACATATCAAATAGTATGATAGAACTTTCTTTTGAAAAAATATAAATTCCATTGTTGAAAGAAGTAATGTTTGCATTGAATTTGTTTAGAATTCATTATTTTTCATCCTTTATATACTATTGCATTAGTATTGAACATATAGAAGTTCTAGGGTTAATAACTAATCTTGTTAAAACCACTTATTCATCAATGTACACAACACAACCTAGATACACATGATCTATTAATTTGGATTTCATAACACACACACATTGATTTAAAATTATAAATATGTTATTATATTAGTATTGATTATACAAAAATTTCAAATTTGATAACATGTTGCAATATCAACTTTTCTTACTAATCACTATGACTTATTCTTACATTACTTTGCACATTAGATCACAAATTAATAAATCAAAACTCATTTATATGTATCACTTTATTAGTGTTTTTTTCCTTCTAATGAGGTCTATGTTAGAAAATAAGAATTTTTTATTTCAACACAAAATTGAAGATGCTCCTTTTTAAGATTTGCATGTCTTTTCTAATAATTCCTTATGTTTTTAATGTTCTCTAAATTCATCATGCAAACACATTTCAACCCCAAAACATCTATACAAAAGGTGGATGTAATAAGTTCTTAAATTTCTAGTCATAGGCCCTCTTGACCAAATTACTTGTTTATTTATAAATAATATTAGAGACATCTAATTTATATGCATAGAAATGATTGTGGTTTTTTTTCTATTTAGAGGATAACTACTAGTCAATAATAAAATGGACTTCTCATCCATTCTAATATACAATTAAATTTAAATTTTTAATTTAAATGGTGATTTTTAAGATTTTGTTTTTTCTTGAAAGTGATTAGAAGTTAAAGTTTTTTTTGTGTTACATTAAGATCAAATTTTGTAACATGAATTGAAGGTTTTAGTTCTTCACCTAGAGTAATGTTATTTCCCTCCACACCAATCATTTTTTGAACACAATTCAATTGAAAATTAGGTATTTTTGACAAATACTATTCATTACAAATATTTTATTTTGAAAAAGGGTTTTCTAAGGGGATATTGGTTTCTAAATATAGCATGCTTAACATCTCACTACCAAAACTAAAGATAAATACTCAAATATATAAATAGACATGAATGCTTTCATCTAGATGTATATAACATTTACTTTGTAATTGTTTAAAGAATATTAAATATCAAATATAAGCTACTTTTTGTTTCAAACACTTATATTTTTCTACTTTTACTTTAATTGTAAATTTTAAAGTACTCAATCTATGCATGCTACTATAAAAGTTTAATTGAAGATTACAAAATTACTTTTAAATTGATTGCAAATGTCTCAATTACCATGAAGTGTTCAAAGAGGAATCAAGTTTACAGAGTTAGGCCTTTGTGAAATCACAAAGAAGCAGTGAAGCTCCACTATAATTTTGAAAATGGGGACATTTCTATAGATCCACTAAACAACATACTAGATATGTAGGTGATTAGAATTTTTGCTACACAAAGAATGTTTCCCTTGAGAGAACCTAAAAAAAATTAGACATGAATCATGTAATTAAAGATGTTGAGGATAATGAGTAATCTACTAGAGTTATTTCCAAGAAGTGGGGCATTCCTACAACAACCCTTCATATTGTTTTCAAGTTCTTAGAACTATAAAAAAGAGGGGTACCCACCATACTATTTGATGAGTAATTAAAAAGATTGTTCAATGGTGTAAAGATATGGGTGATGTAGGATATGATCTTAAAATTGTATTATTGAAGTTATATGTTGCTCACATTTGTGATAGACCAAATCCTTTCAAGAATGGACTTCATGGGAAGTCGTGGTGGATACTCTTTAAAATAATACATCTTGATTTTTCACTAAAAACTGTAGAAGATACATATATAGAGAGACAAATCTAGCCTTCTCAAACCCCCCATTAGAGCAACATTTTATGAAAACTTGTTTACAATTTATAACAAAATCCAATATGTGTCACACCAAGTTTGGAACTATGGTGAGAATAATGTTCAAATTGGGAGATATTGTGGTATGAGGAAAATTCCCAAACAAATTCATGGAATGTTCCATATATATTGTTAGAAATTAGAGAATTGATTACAATACTATTTTGTATTAATGCTACAAGTCAAAGCATCCATATATTCTACCTTTTAAAGGGTCATATATAATTGAAAAATTATATTATAGGTTATGAACCAAAGATATGTATGGAAAACCAAACTCATGCATGGATAACCAAGGAATTATTCTATAATTGCTTACATTACTTTTGAAGATCTATACCCAATGGAGTTTCACCTACTAAGAATACATGTACTTATCTTTGATGGCCAGGGTATCTATGTGGCACTTCCCACTATTTAGGAAAAAAGAGTTTTGGGAATTGAACTTGTTACATTTCCAACTCACATAAGACACAAGATCTAAACCTTTGACTTAACTATATTTTTTATATCCGGAAACTACTTTAAAAGTGAGAAGTTAGAACATATGGTAAAGCATTAAAATTTATTAATTAATGGTTTTTAATTAGCCTATCTATGAAACATAACAATTAAATAGGCCCTCATAGTAGATAATATCAAGGCAAGATTCAAAAGAATTAGAATTTAGCCACTTAACCTAAAATCACTAAATTGCAATGACATGAATCCAAGTAGAGAATTTTTTCTTGGACAAGGAGATGCAATTACAATTGAAAATATTCTAAGGATGGCATAATTGAATGAGTTTGAAATTCAACTATTTAGAAAAAAAATTGAATTTAATAATGTTATTATTAAATAGATAGAACATGATTCTACTACTAATGAACCACTATGACATGATGCTACTTTTGAAAATAAACGTTTAAGTATATGCACCATATGTAATGTCCCCATTTTTATGAGCATAAATTTGTAGAAGGTTTAGCCTATTCCCGACTCTCGTAGGCTAAGAAGCTTGATTAGAGGGTCTTTGTGGCAATTACCCAGTTGGAGGTTGGTTTCTTTCATGGATTCAGGGGTTATGCGGAGGTTTCCAATTGTCTATTAAATGTTTGAAAACATAATGTGTTGGAAAACATATTTTGTTTTCTAGATGATATGATATTATGATGGCACTTTATAAATTATATTTTTATATTATAATAAAATGCAATTATAGAATATTAAATAAAAAAAAATTAAAGTATGTGGTGAGGAAAATATATCTTTTATCCCACATTGGCAAGAAAAGTGTGTGAGACCTCCAAGAAAAGTATAAAAGGATATTAAGGGCTCATTTTTGTTCATCTAGGATAATTGATACTTGACTTCTTATGTTGTGGAGAAGTCTAGGGTTTTTGCAAAATATTCCATTGGTCATTGGGAATGATCACTCCCATTGATTAGAATAATTGAGGTGGTGAAATATTCCTCTGAAGGGTTACATATTGGAGAGGATATTACAGTCCTTTCATTTGAGTCAAAATTGTGGCCAAAGGCCAATTATGTGTTAGTTCGATTTAGGGGTTTTGTATATTAGATGTAGTGATCATTGAAGGCCATTCTTGCATCGATTTATTGCATTTAATGAAGGAGTAGAGATCTGATATCAAGTTCTAGAGGTCTCATATTGAATTTCTAGTCATCATTGGAGGCCACGAATTTGCTTGCAGCTTGCTCTTTTGATATCATTTTCACAAGGGTTTGAAGCGCACCTCCTTACAAGGTTTAGAGATAATTTTCAATGCAACTTGAAGGAGTATAGAGGTTGCCATTATTTTATATCATAATTTTATATCAGACAGGGGTGACTTGCCTAGGAGGGATGAATTAATTCATGGAGGCTTGCTTAGGCATCGATTTCACTTAGGTGTTTAGGCGCCTATCTTCTTGAGGGATGGTAATGATTTTAGGAGTGAAGAATCAAGGTTTGCAACTGCTTATTAATTCATTTGGGAGGTCTAAGAACAAAACAGGGGCGGCTTGCATTGGATCAACTTTGGCTTAGGAGAAGCCCTCATCCATTGTACTAGGAAGTGCTACTTTTTCCTCAAAGAAAAGATAAATTTTATATCAATTTCCTGCATATTATTTGGCTCATTTTTCATTGTCATAGTAGGAGTTGTTGTAGGTGAACATTCATATTAGACTTTGGCATTATATGAGATATTATTGTAAGTCAAGAGTCTTGGTTAATCTATGTCATTATTGTATGCAAATTGTCATTCAATAAAAGGGGAGATAAGTTGCATGTCTATTGTTTGATGTAATGTTCATGTTGATTAAATTAATAGTTCACATGCCAATTGTTTGAAAAAATGTTAGTTGGTTGTAGATGCACTTTTTGCATGTAGAATTCATATATATGTATTTGGAGAGCCAAAGGAGAATTGCATTTGCATCTAGTTCATTGAATAAACATTGTAATATCTATTTGAAAGCTTTTAGATTACATTTGACAACATTTCAAGCAAGCAAACAAACTGAAAGCTCAGAAACAGCTAGTTGAGAGATTGCAAGTGAAGTGTTCGACAATATTCCTTGAAGTAAACTTAGGCCATATTTTGTAAGGAATTTCTATAGTGGTTTAAGAAGTGTAAACATTGAAATTTTGGTCTATTCCCTCTCCTTTAGGTGAAAAATCCTAAAGTGTTAGAAGGTCATAGTAACCAAGATCTTTGTTTTTCTTTTTGGTAACCCTTATGATATTCCTTGAGGGAAAAAAATTAGATTAGAAGTAGCAAGGGAAATTACACCATAATGTTCAAAACATGGTAGTTTTAAGTAAACCTACTTAGGTAAGCATACTAGAACATAATAGAAGGTGCTAGAAACCTTAGTTTCAACCTCAAATTTAATAATGAGGATGTAGGAATTCAATTTCATCCCCTCTATATCTTCCAAATAAAAAATTTGTTCATTAATATGTAATAAATAGAGAGTGACATAGAAGATGAAGGAATTTTATTGAGAGAAAAATAAGACATGGTAGCAAAAAATGTTATAAATCAATTTATAGATAACTAAAAGGAAACCAAGCATGTGCCTCATTATTTTTTTTGCTAAAGCTACCAAACACAAGGGTGAATGAGAAATATTTTTGTGAGAGTGGTGCTACAATTACATTGAGTCAAAAATCTCAAATTCTCACTAGAGATTAGTACATGTAGATATTCATGGAGTAAGAAGCATGGATGAAAGAGGTTGATGACACAAAAGAAAGAACAAAACCTAATAAAATGAGAGGAAGGTGAATAGAGCTATAAAGAGGGAGATGAAGGAATAGAAAATGAGAATGCAACAAAGAAGAAAAATAAAGAATACTTGGATATAATATAGACACTATAGAAAGAGTAGAAAAAGGAGCAAGAGAAAAGAATGGAGTTTGAGAAAATAAAGAGAGAAATGCAGAGTATCAACCCCCTGAATCTTATTCTAAAACATCCAATTCTTAGGGATATGGTAAACATTTATATTCCAATGATCTAATTAGTATTCCCACAAGCCTATTGAGAATGCCAATAACACTTGCTAAGGAGAAAGAAAATGGAGGATCAAATCCTAGCATGGAAAAAGTAACCCCACTCCTACTAAGAGCACAAGTCGTCATTAGAAATCACATAGGTGAGATTAATGATTTTGAAGTTCATAAGATTGGCATGTAAACACATAACATCTCATATCATGAAAGATTGTTTTCTAATTTAAGCTTACAAATTAGAGATGAATTCAAATTTTTGACATGGAGGGTGATTCAATTTTTCAATAAATGGTGAATGGGAGAGGTTGCTTACAATTGGAAGTTAAAGTAGATATATTTGTTACCAATTTTCACTACAGCTCAATTGGCATAGCTGATTAGTTTGTTTCATGTTAAAGTGAAAGTTTAGTTAATTTTTGCATGTGCTTAAACTGTTGTTTGCACTAGGTTTATCAAGTTCTAGTTATGCAATTGTTTCAGAGAATAGAGTTTCAAAGTTATTACTCAATGCTTTGCAACATAAATGAAGTACATAAATAAATACACAAATGATAAAGAATAAAAATTGTTTTGATTTATTTCACAATGCTTATTCATATTATAGTATTTCATTTGTTTGCAAATACAAATGATTGTACAGCTTTGCATTTGGATGCATTTCTTTTTAGATGGAATTGAAAAGAGAAATTAAAAGATCCACACAAGTCATGGAGATAGACAAAAATATTCATTGCAAGAAATGAATTATACAACTGAAGGTGACAAAAGTAAGAAGCAAATAACATAAGACATATCCATCATTGCATGTGTTTCGATCTTCAGTTGATGTGCTTGTAGCCTACTCCGTCCTGCTTCTGATTCTGAGTATACCTGCAGAAATTTGGGAAAGTCCTGTTAGAGCTCCGGATATGAGTTACACTACATGCTCTACCAACAGAGATATAGTTCATTCCTTGAAATGCATGAAATCAGCTATGAATGAAGAATGCAGTAATAAGAGCCTGAAAATGAAATGTCACATCATGGAACCTTTTAAACTTCATTATTTTATGCTAACATTGTTTGTTTCCTGTGCAGGTATAGGAAAATTCATGTAGTTGATCATTTCATGAAGACATAAGCATGTGGAGTAAAACGAGCTCCCACAAGGGTAGAGCTCGGCATGTTGTCCCGCAATATACAAATGGGGCTGAGTAATAGAATACAGTTGTCATGCTCATATGAGCCAATCATGAAGGAGTGAAATGGATTTAAGCCATCAAAACAATCAAGAACATTGTTCACTAATAACAATCAAATCTGAGAAAAACAAAGTGAAAATTACAAGTGAACAATGAGCTCACTTCAGATACAAAATCAAATGAGATGCATCAATTTCCATACTGAAAAGTTTTAAAACTGTTAAATTGATTGCATCTTTGCTGCTATGTGTTTTGGTCATTTTTATTCATGTTGTTCAAGATATTATTTTCTGGTGTAGCAAGTTTTTCATGCTTACAAATGGTGATAGTGAACAAACATACATAATGCCTCATCAACAAAATACTAATAAATAATGGAAGCATATGAAGGAGCTTCAGGTTCTCATTTGCCTTATTTCATGACAATGTTGAGCTGAGAATGTATTTTTTCTTAAGCATTCAAGTATATTGAATGGGAGGTAACAAGCATTAAAGTAATTTACAAGTAACCACTGCAACTATAATGTTTGAATGCAAATGTTGCATTAAATGGAGTATATGCATCAATTTATTTGAAAGAGAACAAGTGCCTAGAGCAGCCATATTTTAAGAGGACATAAAAATGCATGAAGATTGCCAAGGATAGGAACATTGGTATTGTCAAATCAGGCCATTGAATGCAGAATACAATTTTGAGTGTATTATTTTGCCTAGATGCCACTTTTCAAGACAAGTGAGATGGATGCATTTGAAAGCAAAAGAAGTTTTTATTTGCCTGCTAAAAGCAAGTAATGGATGCAAAGATAGCATTGTAGACTGGAATGCAACATATTAAGTGTTGGAGCTAAATAAATGTGGAACATCATATACAAAGAAGCACTATGAGAACTGAGTGCAACATTGCAATTAGTAAATGGCTTCATTATGTAGTGTCCATGAAGGAAATGCATAATCAATTTATGCTGCAATTTTAACCCAAGAGGTTGTCTACAAAATCCTTGTATACTTCAAAAGTTGTGTTTGATGGAGGGAGAATCATATTATTTTATGGCTGCTTCAAACAACATATTTAATGCTTGTGAAGTGCATTTAGTTGTGGTTTTGTCAAGCATTGGTTGAAGATAAAATTGGAGAATAACATATTGATACAGGAATAATGATAGAGCAGCAGGAGTCACCAGATTTATTGCTATAGGAGATGCACAATCACATAAATGAAGCTTTGCAACATGAAGTTGCTCATGATAACAAATACAAAAATGGCCAGATACCCATTTTGATCTATAGTGGCCACGACCAGAAGAAGCCTGTTTTTTTTTAAAATTAGCAATACCCACTTGGGGTTTTCACCTCTAAATAACAAATGCATGGAGTAGTGTCATTTTTACAATATGGGTCGAGCCCAAAAATTGGAGACATGAAAAAACTCTCAGGAAATGTGATAAGAATTTCGCCAAAGCTCGAAACCCATTTGGGTTTTCTTCATGAGAAGCAAAGTATAAATTTTTTAAGGCATACACAAGAATGGAGATATAGTCGGCCTACAAAATATCCAGATGAAAAAGAAGAAAGCTCGCGGCCTGGAGTGTTCTGTTGACTTTCAAAGGTTTGCAAATTTCTTCAAAAGTTCAAAACCATCTAGGGTTTCTTTTTAATGTGAGAGAATATATGAAAGAATAATGGAGGTTCGAGTTTTCTTTTTCAACACAAAAATAATCTTCAAGCAAGTCGCGACTTGTACAATGGTTGTATTTTTATCTCTTCTTTACAAAAGAAAAGCTTTTATGAACTTTTGTTTAAGAGGTAAATGCAAGGAGAACGAAAGAGAATGAAGTTTACCATCATGCGCCTGTAGAGAGCCTTATGAGCTTGCGGTTGAGTCATCACAACACTCCAACAGAGCTCTATATTATGCTTCAAACAAGTCTCTCATGGCGACCAAATTGAGGAGATGAACATGAAGTAAAGTAAACACAAGGAAACATCAAAAAATATATGCCAAGCCCGCAGTCTTGAGGCCAAAAGATTGCTTCAAAATGAAGAGGAGAGGCCACGAATGGCTTGAAGATAACTTACCCATGGATTTGCTAGTAAGGTTCAACCTACAGGAGCATCGACGGTCATGCCTTTCACATTTTTTTTGCAAAACCCTAGCTCTGTGGTGGCATCGATATTCTTCTTAGCAGAGAAGTTTTTCTCAAAAACATAAAGTGTGAAATGAGGCCAAAATTTTAGGTCATTCTATGTTTTGTTCTTAGGGTTTCTATTAACCCTAATTCGACTTAAGGAATATTATCCAAGCTTTTAGAAATATCAAATTTCTAAGTCGAATATACCATGTGGCCGAAAATTTTCATGTGCCTTAGAGTTTCATTTGACTTCATATGCCTAAGTCTTTAGGATTAGGTTTTGATACAATTTTTCATAGTCTAAAATACCTTAGGTATTTTATTTTAATGTCAATGCTTATGCCTTAAGAGAAACATTCATGCCTTAGGTTTTTTTTTTTTGAATTTTTTAGAAAATCATTTAAAACTCGAAGTTAAATATTGTCCCTTATATTTTTATGATTTTTTAGAAGAAAAATCAAATTGTATGGAGATATGAAATTTAGTAATATTTTGCAAAGATTTTTAAAATCTTGATTGCAAAAATAGGTCAAGTTAAGAAGAATAAAATTGCAAGTATCTTGTAAAGCAAGGATAAAACAATGCTTTATAAATTGTTTTTATTCTTTTGCTATTTTTAGCAGTTTGATGAAAGTTGGGTGATTGACTTTTCCTTGGGCGAAATTGAGTTGCATGGGGTGAAGATGAGGTTTTTTTAGCTTTTAAAGCGGATTAAACCTATTTTTAGGAGCTTTTTGGATTGACATATTGCAAAGTGTGAGTTTCCCACTTTCATTACACAATATGATGCAGATTTGGATGCTTTTTTCTGGGCTTTTTTATTGAGCTCAGATTAGGGTTTGGAGAGATATATTTTGAAAGAAAGATTTGAGAGTTTTTCCTAGTTCAGATTTTTGTTTCTTGCTCTTACACACATTCTGAGAGCTTGTAAGCAGTTTTGTACTCAGATTTTTGAGAGTTTCACTCTTTCATTCAATAAAACAGTAGAGTTTCCTTTTTGAGAGTTTCACTCTTTCATTCAATAAAATAGTAGAGTTTCCTTTCTCATTTCTTGTTTATGCTGTAATGAGTAATTTGAGTGTTGTGATTTATATGTGTTGAATCGTTTTCTTGTCTTATTGTTGTTAAGTGATTTGCAGAGTGCATGCTAATTCCATGTGCCTTGTGTTTATTCTAATGTTTGCACATCACTTGTTATGTGTGTTGTTGATTGTCAAAATCAAGTTTTCTAGAGGTTGTGACAGTGAGGTTTTATTTTAAATCTTTTCATGTTGGTCAATAATTTTAGGTTATATAATTTCGCTAGGTTTTAAACCCAGTTTATCCTTGTAACTCTTTAGCTCAAAGAATCTTTTGGATAAGTATTATGATCGGTGCATGGGTTCACTCTGTGGATTCCTTTTTGCCTCAGATCACGTCCATCTTAAGTAGGTTTCCATGTGTCGTCAGGTAGTTAAGTTTTCTGCAAGCTAGCATAGTGTGCATTTCTTATTGATAACCATATCTAGGAGCCAATGTTAGTGGGGATGAAATTTTGGGAAGGAAATAAAATAGTAAGTGATTCAGTAGTTTTAGAATTAAGAGTCAAATCAAATACTATAAGTAACACTATTGGTCTGGTAGCAATATGACAATATTTGGATGCTGTTACTCATATGCTAAATTATAAATAATTGCATGCATTGCTCATGAGATAAGTTTTAAGTGAGATTTTGGTAAAAATAGGGTGGTATTACTAAGATTTCGTTCTTCGCTTTTTGCTTTTATGGGGTTGTATTAGGCCTACATATTTCCTTTTTTCCTTTTGAGCGCCCTTTTTTATTCCCTCCATGCTTTTCTTGGGCGGTTTTGATGTCTTTTGTTCACTCTTTGCTGGTGCTTATGGATATAGTAAATGCTCTTTTCCTGGTTCTCACCATTGTTGTTTCATCTTTCCACCGTGGGGCGTATGGAAGCTTCTTTTTTCTTTTTGACCAATTAAGCCTCTGATAGTTTCAGCTTTTGTTCACATGGATGATGTATAGCACCTCCTAGAGGTTTCTACGATAACTCTTTTCAACGTATTCATTGCAACTTTACTCAAACAACAAATCTTGATCCACCCTTTTCATTATTTCGGGGATTCACATGTATGCCTAACCTCCGGTACAAAGAGAACATAAATGAACAAATTCTGCAAAATCCACGACTCTTTGGACCATAAAACACTAGATATGTCTGTCGATGTCCATAATTTTATTTCATGGGGATAATTGATGGTTGATTCCATTATCTTGCAGACAGAAGTCAGAACCATCATAACCTGGCGCATGCTTTTCTGGACTTGTCCCACCCATACAAAGTGGTTCCAGGCTTGCTTAAAAATGGGTCAATGCTTCTCTTTGGTCTATAGCTCTGCATGGTTCCAAATAAACCAGAATGAAAATCTTCAGGACATTACAAGGAAGGACTGAATTTTCATAGTGAAGAAAGATCATAAAGAACATCACCATGGAAGTTTTGCAGAAACCATTGGTGAATACAAAGACTTCCCCCTATAAAAGGTGAGGTTTCAATGGAGGCAGAGACTTGAATCAAATATAAGCTAGCAGTGAGGTCTAGCATGAAAATGATTGAATTTCAACATAGATGCCCGACACATTTTCTGCTTTTCTTTCTGAACAGTGTTTTAGGATCAGTTCTAGTTTTTCATGGTTTCTTTCAATGCATTACACGATTAAAGAATGCATAGACTTAGTTAAATGATTGAAAAAGATGAATTGACATTCGATATATCAGCCACAAGATGTACTGCAGATCTACAAAATTCTCTCCGACAGTTTCTATGATGTTAAGTGCTCGTTTTGAACCAGTAAGAATTGCTTTAATTGAAAGTAAATTTACATTACATCACTCAAGCAATTTACTCACACAAAATTATTTCAAAAAATGTTGCCACTACATATTTGAAATAATTCCTTGAATTGAGAATACACTGCTTCCACCCAGAATACAGGAAAGCAGATTGACAAGGTTTACTAAAATTACAACTGCAAGTTAGAAATATTATATATTCCACATTCCTATAAGCATGAGCAGTAATAATCCATACAAACTGATTTTTTCGGTCTGAAACTGACAGGTTCCCATGGATATTATCATACTTACCATGCTTTTCCTCTGTTGTAGATCTGCCATTGCCCTACTCTTTTGAGCACTGCAGAGCCTCTAGAATTGATCTGCACCGGTTGTCCGTTTCCATTAGGTATCATAACATACTTAGCTCTTAAATGTTGGGTTGGATATGTATTTGGGTACATACTAAATACCAACTTGTTCGCAGATGCAAAAAAAATGAGAAAACCTTGATAGTTACCAGGGTTATATGTACTACTGGAATTTGGGT
Organism: Sequoia sempervirens; assembly: GCA_007258455.2. NCBI lineage: Eukaryota > Viridiplantae > Streptophyta > Pinopsida > Cupressales > Cupressaceae > Sequoia > Sequoia sempervirens. The sequence goes on along the minus strand of VDFB02320758.1, from coordinate 31,030 downwards.
GGGAGTCACAAAAATCTGGAGAAACTAGGAGCCTCATGAAAATGCCATTTTTCTTTAATGATGATATGTAACAGACCTTATTTGAAATGTGCTGCTGCCTGCAGTCATGAAATTTTACAATTTGAAACAAAATTTACAGGAAAGTGGGAGATTTTATAAGAATAAGAAAGAGAAAGGAATACCGGTGACTGTCATTATGAAAGTGGAGACAATGAATGATGAAATTTCCAATTTCAATGCTCTGATAGAAGTCAAAAGGGGAAATTATTGGTGCAAATATACAATCCCTTTCAATTCCCTTTCAAAAACACAATACGCTTCTCAATGAATCTATCACATAGAATCTTCAAACGGAAGAAAAATACAGGTTAGGGGAGGGTATTTATTCCTCATCCAACTATCAATACATATTACACTTTAGAAAGGCATGAAAAGTTCATCGATAGCTAAATATTACAAGATCTTATTTTTCTATATTGCAGAAATTAAATAAAAATTTAAAACTAAATCACATTATGGATAAGCATCATTTCCCTTTGAGCGAGCATAACATGTGATCATTATTGATAACAAATACAACTATTGAATCTATGGACAGTGAAGTAGGAGCGCCCCTAATTTTTTTTTAGTAAACTAAACCTAATAAAAGGAATGCAAAATGTCACTACAAAACAACTGCTTTTCCTTTTAATTGCAAGGCTAAAAATAGAAGATAAAATGCCAAATATTGATATACCTTGTATTCCATCTTTCTATGCATATGAAAGCTGAAACTACTAAAAATAGAGAAATGCATAATTAAAAAGGAAAGAAATGCACAATTAGAAAGGAAATTTTAATGCAAGAGCAAATAATGAAGAATTTCTAATGAAAAGTACATTAATCTGAAAAATATATGAAGTATGAAACCTTCTATTCAGTTTTACCATGGCACAGCTTCTAGCATAATTGCCATCCCATACAATCATCAAGTCCTCTTCTTTGCCATTCACATCATCTAGAAGTGGTCACTTTACAACAATATCACCACATTCCTGCCATCCCACAGCTCTTTCTTTGGACACTTTGCCAAATGACATGCTTGTGCTAATCTTAGGCTACGCCTACAAACTGCTTTCCTCTCTGAATTGGAAAGTTTACATTTTGGTTTATCCAGATTAATACATTTGTTTCCATTACTAGGTTTTTCCTTCTCCCCTTGCAGCTGTCCTATTCCTTGTTTCACATATTTTCCCTGTTCAGGTCCAAATGACTTTGGTTTAATATACAAGTAGGGACGACAGTCTTTGACAACGGGGAAAATATGGACATTAAGCTTAATTTTGTTTTCGCTACCATGTACCCGCTCAAAAACGCAGACATCTCCTTCCTCAAGATTATTACTAGTTGAAAAAAGTCTCCATCCAGCAACAATGGTAGCTCTAGGGAGATCTCCGAGGAACCGTACAGGCCATTCCCTTTTATTAGGATCCACAAGAGTCACTTCTGTTCTTTCTCTTGGTAATTTGAGATTATCTACAAATGCTTTTGATATGCTCTGCAGAATAAATTTTTCACACAAACTAAGCAACGTTAACCTATTAAGAACCATTTAAACCCTATTATTCAAAAACACATAACAAAATACAGAAACCAAAATATCCTATAGACTGCAATAGATTGGTTTCTTAAACGTCTGTCAAACTCTCATAATGCAGACTTGCAGGGTATAGGAGACTGCAATATAATAGAGATTGATGAATATCACCCTAGATCTAATGACAGTATATCTAAATACAAGCAGGCATAGAGAGAGGCCAGGGAATCTTACAAGCCTGAACGCTCGGTATACCATTGATGGCGTCATAGTTATTAAGCCAAAGGGGTTTTCTGATACGAAAGAATTAGCAGCCCCCAGGGCATTCTTCTTTTCTACTTCGTTAACAGGACGTCTGCAAGAAACATAATAAGCTATCCTCCTTTTCCTTCTCTGAGTTTCTGTCTTCGCAGATTCTACTATCTGACGTTCCTTTTCGGTAGCAGATGGATTGAAATGTTCAGGACTGTCGGAAGGATGGCCTGCATGCAAATTAAAATTTGTGGTTATTCAAATGCTAGGTTTAGAGTTTCCCATAATTTAGGAGACATTTAGGAGACACAAGTTTGGCAAATTTTCAAATTTTCATTGAGGACAAAGCTTTTACTTACTTTGAGAAGAAGGTTTGGTTTTTTTCACTTTATTTTCCGCATCTGCTGCTGATTTTCTTTTCAAATCAATTGACAATTTTCTGTTCATCAAGTGGACAGAATTCGTCAGAGTAGCACTAGCATTGGCAGTAATATCAGGGCCTCTCTTCTGTGAATCATAATCATTCTGGATCTTCTCGGAATGAAAAATAGGGATGTTTTTTTCACACCCATTCTTCCCAAATATCCTAACTCTGAAATATATCCTACAGATGTATTTAAATACTAGAAAATCCCCAAACTCTATTGCATGTTGGTGTACAAAATTTTCCCAACCCCGGCCAAAAAATTCAATTTTAGTGCTTGTACTACATAGTTTGACATTCCACCGCAGGCCTCTAGGGCCTTGCAAAACCCCAGTCCGTCTCATTCCAATCTCACCTCTGACTTTTTGAGCAAAGGCAGGAGGAATACTCTGCAGTAAACAAAACCCATATAAAATATAACTTTCAACAACGCATGCAAATAAAATAAAAGGGTGTCTGAGCATTAGAGTTACCAATCTTTGGGCAAAGTCTCCGATCATGACTTTGAAGAAATGAGGACTCCCATCAAACATCTCTATCTCTTTATGTTTGCCTTGAATTCTATTTGAATTTTCAGTGAAGGGTCTAAAATTTTCACCCGCTGCTTCTTCATTCCCCATAGAAAAACCAAATACTGTTGGTCTGAAGTTTCCTGCCATTCAAAAGCTTCCAAGATTAAATCATGCAAACTACAAACTGTTCAGACATTAGTTTTCAAACACTGATTCCTTGTTTCTTAGCTAACAATCTCACAGAACAAATTGCTCCAAATTTGGTTTACATGCAGTCTACTACCTGATGCTGCCACAACTCGTTCTCACTGCTATGCTGCCCAAAATAGAACCCAGAAAATCTGAGTCCCAAACGAAGTAGAGAATTCTGTGTAAGTAACTTGAGCCAAACTCACATTTTCAGTCAAAAGACATTGTAGGGCGTATATAGGTTAGGATGAAATTTTTATTTAATTTCATTGTCAGTTTGTGATATGATTGTAAGGATTCAACTGTGTACTTTCTGATCACATTGACCGCCGTGTTTCCTAAACAGTTGGGTTATATAGCCTATTTAACTTTTCCTTTGCTCTGATTTATAGAGAAAAAGTGGATTCTGTGCTAAAATCAGATTCGATGAATATATTATTAATTTAGGGTTATGATAGGTCACGTGAGGAAAAGGAACAGTAGTTAGATAAGATCTATTACAGAGAGGGTAATTGTTATTTATCCATTTTAGTTTCAGATCAAATCTCTTTTATATTTTATTAATATATATTTTTAAATAGTTATTGTAATGAGATTTTTAAATATATATTTAAATTGTTAAAGATCAATTTTTTTATTAAATATATAATTAAATTGTTAAGATCAAATTCTTAAAAATTAAATTTATTTATTCATAAATATAATAGATTTTTTTTATTTTGTATCAAATATTGTACAAATTTTGATATAAATTGTACAATTTTATATTTGTATATATTTGCAACATATCACTTTTAACAAGTAAATCAAAAAATCTCTTTCAATAAAGTTTCGTAGTTACAAGTACTAGAATGTTTCATCTTATATGTTTGTCCTATAACAAAATTAAAGGGAGATTGTACACACAATAAAATATAAGAAAAATGTAAAATATGGATACATAGATATTCAAATGTCAAATCTTACGTCTAACTTTTAAATTCAAATTGTTCACATTATTCACATTGATACATTTATTCCATTTTTTGAACCCCATAAATACATATAAAATAAATAAATAAATAAACTAAATAAATATTTCAACAAAATACAAGAGAATGTAATTCATTTAATTAATATTGAATAAATATATTTCAATTCATAGTATCAAATAAACAACCAATATGATACAATTCCATATATCAGCTAATATGAGAGAACTTTCTTTTGAAAAAATATAAATTCCATTATTGAAAAAAGTAATGTTTGCATTGAATTTGTTTAGAAATCATTATTTTTGAGATCCTCTATATACTATTGTATTAGTATTGAATATATAGAAGTTTTAGAGCTAATAACTAATCTTGTTAAAACAACTTATTCATCAATGTACTCAACACAATCTAGATACACGTGATTTATTAATTTGGATTTCATAGCGCACACATTTTAAAATTATCAATATGTTATTATATTAGTATTGATTATACAAAAATTTCAAATTTGATAACATGTTGCAATATCAGCTTTTCTTTCTAATCACTATGACATTCTTACATTACTTTGTGCATTAGATCACTAATTTAATAAATCAAAACTCATTTATATGTATCACTTTCTTAATATTTGTTTGCTTTTAATGAGGTCTATGCTAGAAAATAAGTATTTTTTAATTTCAACACAAAGTTGAAAATGCTCCTTTTTAAGATTTGTATGCCTTTTCTAATAATTTCTACTTTTTTAACGTTCTTCTCTAAATTCATCATGCAAACACATTTCAACCCCAAAAAATATTTATACAAACCCCCAAGAAATCAAATTCATATTCCAACTTTTATGAGAGACTTTTTAGAAAGGAATCTCATTGGAACAATGTTTAATTGATATTAGAGGATATCTTTAAAGGAATCATTCCTAGAATGGTGGACCAAGAGTATAGTCATTTTCTTGATCATGACCTCTCTATCGAAGACTTGGAACATGTTTTTCTATGGATCCTAACAAAAGCTTGGGGATTGATGGGTTATCAATTGAGTTTTACCAAACCTTGTGGCAACATATTAAGGACACTTGTTATCTAGTATATTTGGAAGCGGTGAATCAAGGGTCATTGGGGTCAAATATTAACAAAGGTCTAATCAAGTTTATGTGAAAGGGAAAAATTCATATCTTATTTTTGGGTGGAGGCCCATTATATTTCTTAATACGTCTTATAAAATTATTGTTAAAGCCTTAGCCACTAGGATTAAACCGGTGGGTAAAAGGATTGTTAGATCATAGTAAATAGGGTTCCTTGGTGGTAGATTTATGCTTGATAATTTAATATTGGCTAGGAAACTAGCAAGTGGGCTCAACAAGTAGGACAAAATACTTTGTTGGTAAAGTTTGATTTTGATAAAGCCTATGATAGGATGAGGTGGCGCTTTATTATCAAGATGTTGCAGTGGTTGGGATTTGGTCCCAAATTATGTAAGCATGTTCAAATGTTTTTTAATGAGGCAAATTCTCAATTGGTGATAAATAGTTCCTTGTCTAATACTTTTCCTTTACAATAGTCTATTAGATAGGGTTGACCTTTGTTACCATTTATTTATGTTCTAGTTGTTGATTCTCTTGGTTATCTATTGGAAAAATATAATCATATGAATTTGATTAAAGGAATTTCTATTCCTAACAATACAGATGTGTTAAATTCACACTTTGTTGATGTCAATTTTCTCTTTATTCAAAATTTTGAATATAAAATCAGAAATGTTCAACTACATGTTTAAAATGTTTATTTTGAGGTTTCAAGCTCAAAGTTGGCTCATCATAAAACTGAATTCATAATGATCAAGTCTGATTTAGTCCTAGATTGGATTTTTAAGGAATGGAAACAAATAAATATGTGTAGATTACAAGGTATCTTAGTATACCATTTAGATTTAAGGGCCACTCTTCATGATATGTGGAATTGGACTCCTAAAGAACTTGAGCATTTTAAAAAAAATCATAAAAAAAAGACTCCTGCTGAGCTAGCATATTGCCTATTGATCAGTTTCCTAACCAAATTTATCCAATATTTTCCAAACTATCATGCCTTAAATGGATGCATCCTTCCACCAACATACATTATCCTCTCTGAGCATATATCCTTGAGCAAGAAAATCTAATGGCTATTGATCGTTTTTGTCAATGAGTTTTTTTATTTGATTTATTTATTATATTGTTGTATTCCTATGCTCCTTGAGGATATATCCATGAGATTAGAGGAGAAGGAATGAGGCAAGGTGAGTAATTTTATGTGAAATTTTTGTGGATTGTTCTTATTGTAGTACTAGGGAATGTACATTCCTTATGTGTGTTGGAATAACTTCCAACATTAATGAAATTCCTATGCATACAAGGTCATTTAAATACCTTTTTGCACTAGGGATATTATGCTTTAAGTTACTTTCCCCACATATTCCACCAAAGTTAGTCAATGACTATGCAAAGGATACCAAAGGCACCATGTTTTGTCATACCTTAGTGTACATATATCCATTTTACATAATAAAATGCTCTATGATGATAAAAAAGAACAAAACAAAAAAAGCACAGTATCTATCAACCTCATATCCATCTACATCAATCTATCTCATATCTATCTAATTCATCTCATTTATTATACATTTCATTACGTGATATCATTTAATAAACATCATCATCACTATCTTCTACCATGCTAACTCACAATCATACATGTATCATGACACAAACAAAAATAAAATATAGGTCATCCATAGCATCCATACATGTCCTATATACATAAAAATATTATAATTTATAAAATCATATAATAGAATAATTCATCACTAGATCATAAGCACCACATTTATAGATATCATCACATGCATATATTGCATGCATTTAACCATAGCATCATTAATATAGTAATAATATAGGTCATCAACACATCATCAAAAATACAAATATGTCATAACATTACATCAAGTGATCATCTAGTGTAAGCATCATCATAATCCATTACATCATATATCATAGCATCAAATAATATTATTAGTGCATATACATATATTGATTACATGAGAAAATTAAATAGAAACAATAACATCATTACATAACATGCAAAGATGTTGCCACAAAAAAATGAATCTCATATCATATATCTACGAAAAAATAAAGTGTCATGATACATCAATATACATGTTTGTACATAGGCTCATCAACTATAAATATATAATACAACATGTAGGAAAAAATCATAGTGTGTGACCTAATAAATATAATCATTTGTACAATAGAGGGATATACATACTTCCCTCCCTCAGAATGGAAATGAGCCAATTGTTGTGGTCCCTTGATTGTCTTGACTATTGCAACCTTGATGGTCTTGGCTATTGTGACCCTTTGTATCCCTAATCATCACCTTGCACTTGTGATGGTATAGGAGGTGGTGGTCCCATCATCCCCTCAATCATTGATCTTTTTGATCTCGATCTCTTGGATCTACTATAGGTAAAACTCTAAGCTTGACACTTTGGGGGTACCAAGCCCTCATATAAACATCTATAATATAAGGCCTCTTGAGTTGACTGTGTAATATCTAAGATCATCTCTATCGTAGACCCCTAAGAAATATCTCAAACTTTGAGAAGAGACTACTCTAATCTTTGAAAATGAATGATTGTTGCATCTCTCTCTATTGTCATACTAGCTAGTTGTACTTGCATGTTGGCTAGTTGAGCCTACAAACCTTATACCTGGGCTTGCAATGTTGTGATATTTCTACCATCATCACCCCTACCATCTCCCCTATTATCCCCTCCTACCTATTTTATCATTGGTGGATGTACCACCTACTACATCACTATCGATGGCATCACTAGTTATTATAAAACTAGTGGTTACACCACTACTATTGCCACTCCACCTCCTCCCCCTCGACCACCCCTTCTCCATCACCTCTCACACCATCTTCTCCTTCTCCTCCTCCTCTATCATCTCTATGATCAACTCAATAACATACTTGTCTGCCTCTCCTCCCCTCCTCTCCACCTTGTCTACCCTCCCCACCTATAAGATCTATCAAGTGGGTTGGTCTTTGACCAACCCACCACTCGTCATACTTTGGGGTCATACCTACATCTACCACATTAGCTCACACATCCCACTACATGATTACTATCCCCTCAAAATCACCAATTTTTGTATTGAAGCTAATCATAGGTGCTAGTATGGGAGCTCTCACTAAGACATCACATATAAGGCCTCCCATTGGCACATCCTACCTCTGTCCAAAATGTCTACACACTCAATCAAGTAAGTATAGCTCTATAATTTGTATCATACATCCAATCATATATTTGGACTATTGTTGATATTGAAGGTTATCCCCATCATCAAACCATGCCTCACACTATCTCTAGGACCTCCAAGTGAATGTAATTATATCATCGAGGGTTCATTGCCAATAAGGTACATCACCCAATCTATGTTGGGTCATCACACCATCATAACACCATGAATAAGGTAATATGGGTTCCTATTCTTTATCAATCATTAGTCAAGTAATTGTTATGTGCTCCCAAGCTCAAATATGCAAGAGAGTCACATGATAGTCTATGTTGCTTCAATTTTTTATGCCCCCCAATGTAGCTGATGATATATAGTTTCTAGTACACAAGTACCCCATGTATATGCCACCACCTCATCTCGCATCCTCTTAATAATTGTGCCATAACTAATGGGGAACTCATGAAACCTCCTACCAGGCACTAAAACTCTACAATCATCATAGCCATAAATACTAGTAGTGCATAAAAATGAGCCTGCATATAACTCAAATTGACCTCATAATCCTCTATGCCAAGTCTTCTATCATAAAAACTCAACTCAATTAGCTCTTCCCACCATCCATGTCATACACCTGTTTGTCATGGATCCAAATTTGTAGAATCCTCCACACATCCTCAAGAGTAATGGTCACCTCTTTGGTAGAAAATAAGAAAGAACACTACTCATTATACCGCTTCTTAGCTAATGCAATCACCATCCCCCTATTATCCCAAATCTCAAGCATATAAGTGATGTAGAACAATCTACTTTACCTATGAATGCATGCTCATCATCAGGGAGCTTTCATCTTAGCATAATTACTTATGGATGCATCTCCCAAGATATCAATGTCTCTTAGCCATCCTACACCCATAACACACACTTTAGTAGTCACATTCATCAACAAATTGCTATCACAACCCTAACTACATGGTGTTCTACTGATCAATGGCTTAATTTTTTAATTATGTCATTTGATAAATTAATTGCAACCTAATTTTTAGTCGCACCTTTTCTAGCATCAAATGTGTAACCAAAGTTAATTGTGCCATTTTTAGAATCAATTGTGCAATCCCTAGTCAAATACACCATTTTAGGCATCAATTGTGCTAACCCTAGATATATATGTTTTTTTGCATCATTTGCACCACAGAAATCAATTATGCATTGCTCTAAAAATTGCACAATCTTAAATAAATCAAGTAAAGGTGTTGTATTTGCACAAATTCGGACACAACATATAAAATACGTTATTTGTAATGTCATTTATGTCAAAGCCTATTGTATTACACAATTACAAAACCTTAACTCCCATACCCAATAGATGTAATTAAATGTGAAATTCACAAATTAAGAGTTAGGTACATACCACTACTAGCATGTCGTCTCATCATCTGTAGTTCCTGAGCCTCTTCGCACAATGATCTCTCACTGTAATTTTTTCCATAATCTCAACACCTTCACTCTCAAGGACTCTAGATATCTATAAATATTAATAGCTAGGAGTGCAAATGAGGATAATTCATTCTCCAACCTACCATTTATAGCCACCTACCCTAATTCTTTCTACCACCCTCTCCCCTCCCACACCAAATTAATCCTAGGTCCTTCACTTAATCCAACTGATATTTCTTCACCTAATAAATTGTTTTCTTCCCACCTATCGAGTTGATCACACCTTTTCATGAGTTCGACCATTTTTTTTGGTCAACCTCCCAAGGGGCATCCTACCATCATTTATTTAATCACTAGGGAAAACTGGGGCATGCCATCACAAAATCCTTTACACTTTCTTTGAAATATCATTATAAAAAATGTATTGTCTCAAAGAGAGGCAAAATATAGACACTTAAATTTGACTAAATTGTTTCTTCCAAAATATTATCAATTTCCCTCATCATGTCTTCTCAATTTGTATTTTGATTTTAATAATAATTTCACTATTTAATTAAAATAACATTATTTCCCCTTCAACCTTGATAATTAAATAATTTTACTTATTAATTATTTAAAATTTGAAATTTCCCTTTGTTTCTTCTTTGATTAAATAATTTTGAATTACTTAATTAATTCATCTATTTCATCATTTTCCTCTATTGATTAAATAATTTTAATTATTGATTGATTTATTATTTTTTCCTCTCTTGTAAATGATTAAATAAATTGTAATTATTTATTAATTTATCTTCAATTAATCTTTTCTAAATCATTAAAATTGAATTTAAGCATTTATAATTATTTAATTAAATTAACTAATTTTCCCAACATTAACTTCTAAAAATATTTAATAAAAAATATTATTTTATTTATTTATCCCTTTGCACATGAAATAAATAATTAATTATCCATGTATATTACCACCTCATCATTCAACTTCCACTCACTTCGAGTTCATTCTCTAATCAATTCAGTCTTCTACCTAATCTATTTAGTCTCACTAACACTCATTTGTACTTATCTCATCAATCAATTCTAGATTAACTGATCCATACTATCAGTTAGCTCAAATCACACAATCAATTAAATCCTCATCACTCTAAATCAATTCCTCTCAAAAATTCACATTCATTGATTTGTTCAGTCCTCTATTCAATCTCAACTATTGATCGACATCACATGAAATATATAAATATATCCCTCATTCATCCATTATCTCTCTATCTCTCTTTATAAGAAATCTATATACATATCATTTAAGTGCTTTTGTGCTAAAATCTAAGAGAAAATATAAGCACCATTCTTCAAGGTGTAACTGAAGAGTAATGGAGCTAAGCTTGAGGTTATTGCGTAGGTTTGCTCCATTTCATTATTTGATTTCCTTAAATACTTCATTGACGTCTATGAATTAATTGTGATTGTTTATTTTCTTTTGTTGTTCATTATTCATATTCATTTTAATGATTCATAGATGATATAGATAAATTTTAGTAACTATGAGTTATTTTACTAAGTGGGTTGAGGCTCTTCCCACTAAAGAGCTACTAGTAAGGTGGTAACTATTTTTTAAAATGGATCATATTGTTATTAGATTTGGTATTCTTAATAAGATTATAGTAGATAATGCAATGTATTTTAGATCTATTGAATTTGTTAATTCTTGTTCTAAGTATGGAGTTACAATTTCTCATTCATCTCCATATCATCCCTAGGGGAATGGATAGGGTAAACCAAGCAATAAAAAAATGATGAACATTATTAAAGAGTTCTTGGTCATGATAAGAAAGAACGAGATTCTAAGCTTAGGCTTGTAGTATGGGTAAATAGGATTACTCCAAAGAAGTCTATTGGTAAATCACCTTTTGACTTAGTATATAGACTCAATGCCATTTTTTCTATTAAAAATTTACATGTTTATAAGTTTGTATATAAGATAGTTGAAGAAATAAATGATACAATGACATGCAAAATTAATCAATTGATTGAGCTTGATAAAAGTATACAAAATATTTTAAAGATTAATTTGAAGGCACAACAACAAATGAAATATTTTTTTGATAAGAGGGAAAACCTAATGAATTTTGAAACTAGAGACATGGTGTAGGTTTGGAATACCATGTTATAGGATAAATGTAAATATGGGAAATTTGATCTTATGTGGTTGGGCCACATGATCATTGAAAATTATTATGGTGGGGATTTTAATTTTAATATTAATTTAATGGAGAATTTTAGGAATTGTTGGTGCATGGAAAATTCTTGAAGCATTATTTCTCATGAGTAACAAATCCTCTTTTTCATACATAATTATTTCTATTATGTTACATTGAGCAGTCATGGTTTTTTGTAACCAATAGTGAAGTGTTATTATCTATTTCCTTGTGTGTGGTTTAGATTTTGGAGTTCTTTGAATTCTCACCATGTCCTATGGGAAAATGTGTCCCTAAATAAGAGCCATTGTTGGAGCTTATGCCAAGATTTCTACTTTATGTCATTGTAAATTTTCAACCCAATCTATGAAAGTGTCATTCCAATTTATATTTTCTTGGTGTCATAACTTTCCTAAACAAGGTCAATAGTAATTTTTTTTTGTTTGTGTGTCAAATTTGGTTTATTTCAAGATTGCCAACCTTGTAAAGTGTCATGTTTATATAAAAGATCTCCTAAAATGATTTGATAAAGTCAAATTTTGTTTGTTTAAAAATAGTAAAATGCTATTTTAGAAAGTGTTACTAGATGAGCACATATGGACCTAAAATTTTACCCAAAGTTCTAAAATTGTAAATTCATCCAACACTAAAGAAGTGATCCAATGACAGTCTGTAGATCTAGTGAGATATTAAAGTTTAAAAAATCTTAAAATCTTGAAAAAAGCATTCAAATTGGGTTTTGAAGCTTTAAATGAAGGATTTTTTCTTTGAAATTGTAAAAACATGGAACAATTTTTAAAGATGTGGAGATCTTTAAGATCTTTAGTTTACAAAAAATAGGAGGCCAATTATGTACCCAAAAAAAGTTATGGCTTCCAAAAATTATGCAAAATTTTCAAAAGTTTCCATGAAGATAAAATAGATGTCAATGTCAAATTTGAAATGATGGATATTTTTGAATATTCAAAAAGTATTTTGAAAAGGAGAATATTGATTAGATATATGATGGAGAAAAAATTAACTGGATTTTTGATTTTTTGATTTGTAATAATTCTCAAAATTGGGTGCCAAATTCGAGAAAATATATAATATAGATTCATTTTCATTTGTAAGGGTTAGGATTTTGGAGATAATTTTTTACAAAGAAAGGGGCTCTATAATGAATGGTTCATAAGGCACAAAACTTGTTGAAGGTTTTACAAATGGGGTTGCAAGCTAAGTGGGCTTAACCTTGGAGAAAGCTCCATGGTTAAGCGCACTTGAGTTGGAGTGGTATTGGGATGGGTGACCTCCCAGGAAGGCCTAATGCTTCACCTCTGTGAGCATCACCTATATGCAATGAGTTCCAGGTGGACCATTAATTATCATGAGAGATGGGTTCTTTTGAACCACTACTCATGAAACATGGGTCAATGAGTTTGAGTCATAAAACTACACGGTTGAATCATGATAGCAATATCACAATTTGACACACTGGAAAATACCTCCTACTTATCAATTGATGAGCTAGGGGCTCTATAATGAATGGTTCATAAGGCACAACACTTGCTGAAGGTTTTACAAATGGGGTTTCAAGCTAAGTGGGCTTAACCTCAGAGAAAACTCCATGGTTAAGTGCACTTGAGCTAGAGTAGTACTAGGATGGGTGACCTCCTAGAAAGGCCCAGTGCTTCACCTATGTGAACATAACCTAGATGTAGTGAGTGCCAAGTGGAACATTCATTATCATGAGAGATTGTTTCTTGTGAACCACTAGTCATGAAACATGGGTCGATGAGTTTGACTCGTAAAACTACATGGTTGAATCCTAATAGCAATATCATAATTTGACACCCTCTAGAAAATACCTCCTAATTATCAATTGATGAGCTAAAGGGGCTCTATAATGAATGGTTCATAAGGCACAACACTTGTTGAAGGTTTTTCAAATGTGGTTGCAAGCTAAGTGGGCTTAACCTTGGAGAAAACTCCATGATTAAGGGCACTTGAGCTGGAGTAGTATTGGGATGAGTGACCTCCCGGGAAGGCCTAGTGCTTCACCTGTATGAGCATCACCTAGATACAATGAGTTCCAAGTGGACCATTCACTATCATGAGATATTGGTTCTTGTGAACCACTAGTCATGAAACATGGGTCAATGAGTTTGAATCGTAAAACTACACGGTTGAATCCTGATATCAATATCACAAAGAAACTCTATTTAAGGTTGTATTTTTCTTCTTGAAAAACAATATAGTTTGAATCCTTGTTCCATATTTGCATGTTATATCAATTTTTTTCTATAGTAATTACATAAATACATGCTTCTAAATTTTATTGTCTCATGTATCATATCACATGTTCTTTCATAGAAATAAGTTTTAAAGGAAATAAAAAATCTCTACATGCACATTTATTCTCAAAAATTTTAGTTTGATTAGTTCATCTTCTTGGAGGGTGATAATTCCTTTTAGACATGATTGAGGTGTGTGGTTTTGAAGTAGGATTAATATGTATAGTATGATTTTATAATTCAATACTGAGCGATTTATATTATTGTAAGGAAATAATAAATTATTAATAAAACTTAGAGATGAAATGTTGGTATAATATCATATTGGCATATGTCTTAGACTATGTTGTCCCAAGGTGTAGGTACCATTTTTGTAACATGCCAATCGTTCACTCAAGTAAAATTTCCTAACTTTTCACTTTCAAGTAAATAAACTATGTAACTTAACCATTGCCATAATTTTTTTCTTTTCTTAATAGAGAACAAATGAACATAAATGTCATAATAATAATCAACATTGATTCCATTTCCAAAATAATATTTCACATACTATAAAATTCTAAAGATTGTGTACAAAGTACATACATAGCTCAACTAAGCTTCAAAGCAATAGATATAGATGGTTCAAGAATCTCCTTTCAAATCTTGTCTTCTATCACCTGTTGAGGAGGAGAAGCATCACTCAAGTGCTTTTCTACCAACCACAGACTCATATGTGGTCCTCCACACATCTATCATTTGATAGATGTCCCTACCCTTTGACAAAGAGATTGGTGGAGTAACCTCGTAATGACATCCATTATGAGCTTAGTGTTGTGTTCCTACATGACTAGAACTTGTAAACCCTACAATCCTAAACTAGCAATGTATAAATGGATCATGGTGAATTGACAATGGAGCCAAAGGAAATCACACTACTTTGGCCAAAGTATTCTCACTCAATACTGTGAGTGATAGTCATCCTACTCACATACACTACTCAAACTCAATTTGACTTTAGGCCATTATAAACTATGCATAGGTATTTCCTTCTATGGGTAGTATTTAACCCTAGAAACAACCTATTCCCTTTCCCCAAGACTCAATGGTATTTCTACCCATAAAGTATAAATACAAGTTAACCTCCCTTTAATGGATAATCAAATCCTAGGTGTAACTTAAAAGCTATCTAATACAATCAAATAACTTTGTAATGAATAACCCTTAAGCTATCCTTGTTTCATCATTCCTAGTATACTTATACTAATGATAAACAAACTCTCTTATTATGGAGTATATACAAACACTTTCACAAAAAACCATAAAACAACTTATTTTCCTTTCCATAAGCAAATGCTATGAATCACTAATGCAATTATTCTCAAGCGAATCCAATCAAAGCAATCAAATCTCACTCTTTCATAATAAAAGACAAATAAAAGAAGACTAGATCCTCATGCTTGTAATGCGCTTGATCCAATTAACTAACTTGATTCTTAGCCTTCTAATGGTAACTTTCTAGCTTCACTTTAACTACTTAAAGCAATTCTTCACTATATCCTCTTTCTCTAGGCACACAAGATAACTCTATGCTCTCACAATATATCTCTAAGCTCTCACAAAGTATAACTCAAGATATTTGCAATAGAATAAACTTACAGAATTGTGTGTCCCAAATGAGATAGTTGACTCATTTATTTATACAAAATATTGAGACATTGATGCCAAAGGAAAAGGTGTGCCAGTCGACACCACTCCAACATGCAGGTCGAATCATCTCTCACAACAAGGTGGCATAATTCTAAGCATAGAATCAACTTGGTATTCTATAGATTGACCTCCTTTACTTGACAACAATTCAAGACTATCTCAAATATGCACATGCTTAAAGGATGAGAATCAAATTGCAAGAATGAAAGACTTTTGTAGGGACAAAGCATTCATAAAATGACACCAAGTTTCAGCCTTATTCCTATTCCTTTGGTGTGGTTTATCCAAAGAAAAAATCCTCAAATAACAAGCAACACATATTCATGGTCAACTTTGTCATAGTCTATTTATTCAACAGAGGAAGGATGAATCGACTCCAAAATAGCATTCAAACTGTACTTTGACCAACACATTTATTGTTGTTTGTTATTTCCTTTTAGCATGCATTTAAATCACTTTGCATAACAAGATTGATATTAAATATTTCCATCACCTTTTATCTTCTAGATAAATGTGTTCCAGGGTTTAAGCAATGTGCCACTACAAAATAGCGATGCATTTTATATGATATGACTTCTAACAAGTTCCATATCATCCTTTATCTTTTGCACAATACTTGAATAGATCAGCCTCTAATAATTTGCATAACATATATACAAATCAACCTTTCTTAATTGTATATATATACATGTATATATATATATATATTTCATGCCAATCAAATATGTATACATTTGATATTCAAATGAATAAAATCAAGTTAACATTCATATAATAATATCGATTGTATATATATATACCTCTATGTACATGTATACATACGTATACATATATTGATATATATATATATTGACACATGTATATATATATATACATTTGATTGCACAATCAAGCACATGTATACAATAACTATCTTATTGATAGGAAATATACATGTGATGTATATATATATACATGTCGCATTGTCCGTTTGACAACACCATGCTCATAAGCAACATGTTCATAAGCATGCATAGGTACGTCTACCTATGTACTCTCATGTGTGTGTTCCTTCACGTGTATGGTCTATTGTCGACATGCATATGCATACATATATATACATTCAACATATGTTCACCTCATCAATCAAGAATAGTAACATAAGGAAGAACTCATAAGCTCCAAACACATAAGCATCATCTAAGAATGCACTCAACACTAATCAAGAACCTTACTAATGCAAACACATCATACTAAAGGATGACTTACCAATTCCTAACACAATAAATTGACTCAACAATTCTATTGTGAGTGTGTGTGTAAGCTCAGTTAGGTTTCGTTACTGGTTACCTGACCAAGTTCTTCTCCTGAGTGTTACTTACCCCTCACACCTGGAGGATTGGACATGAACTTGCATCCAACTAACAAATTCCCATGGTAGTCAACTGTTCATCAAAATATGCATTTACATAATATTTTTCCATAGTTAGAATATCCAATTCAATAACCATCCATTTCACATATATGCATTTCATCACATAACATTAAATGAAATAAACATTCATTCATAATTCATTGATAACAAAGTGTAAGCACATACATTTTAAATCAGAATTCAAAGTATATTCACACATACAATAATTTACCCTAGCACAATAATAGTAAGTAGGTAAACACGCAATGGAGTGTGACATACTCCCCCCCTTGTGAATCATCATCCCTGATGATTTTATGTAGCAAACATAAACTAAACAAACAACATTATTTTCAAGTACTTTCAAAAACACATGTAAAACATGTGGAAAATTTTATTGTATCTTAGCATAGTCTTCCCATGTCACAAATTCTTCCGCATACTAGTCCCACTGGACTTTGCTTTGCAGAACTTTTATGTTACATAAGCAAAGCTTACACATTTTTAGCACCTTGATAGGCTCGATTGTTACCACTCCAGGGTTTTGCACCTATAAAGCATTCCAGTCAATTACATGATTATCTCTTGGTATATACTTCTTTAGGTAAGAAATGTGAAAGGTATTATGCATCCAAGCAAGAGTTGGTGGCAACACAATTCGGTAAGCTATAGGATTCACTTCCTCAAGAATCTCAAAAGGTCCTACATAATGCAAACCTAATTTGGATGACTTTCCAAATTTGATGGAACTCTTATGAGGTTTAACACTCAACAACACCTTGTTGGCTATTGCAAAATTTTTGGGAACTCGCTTTGCATCTACATAACTTTTATGTCTATCATTAGCTTTAGCCAACCTTTTCTTAACAATCCTCACTTGTTCTTCCATTTTAGCCAACATCTCTAGCCCAAGACTCACTCTATCCTCAAGTTTATCCCAACTTATAGGGGTTTGACACTTTCGACCATATAATGCTTCGAAAGGAGCCATCTTTATTGCAGAATGGTAGGAATTGTTATAAGAAAAATCCACTAAAGGCAAGTAATCTTCCCACTTGTATTGTTGATCTATGCAATACATTCTAAGTAGGTCTTTGAGTACTTGATTCACCCTTTTTTTTGTCCATCTATTTATGGATGATATGCAAAGCTTATATTCAGTTGAGTTCCAAGTGTAGAAAATAAGATTTTCCAAAACCTTGAGGTGACTTGTGCATCCCTATTCGAGATTATCTTCTCAAGAATTATATGTAGTCTAAACACTTCTTGAACAAATTTCTAAGCTATGATAGGAGCTCCATCAATTAGATTACTAGGTATGATATGTGCTACCTCAGTAAGCTTATCCACAACCACAAGAATGGCATTATTCCTATCCCTTCACATAGATAATCCTTACACAAATTCCATACTTATGACTTGTCACTTGCTCTCTGGAATATCATGTGGGTATAACAATCCTGTAAGATGATGATGCTATGCTTTCACCCTTTGAAATTTAAGGCACATAGCCACAAATCTAGCAGCATCTCCTTTCATCCATTTCCAAAAATATAATGGCTTTACATTGGCCAACATTTTTGTCACACCAAGATATCTAGAGTACGGTGCTTCATAACATTCTTTCCATACCAGATTTATTAACTCCTTTGAGTCAGGTACATACATTCTCCCCTTATACTTAAGTAATCCATTGGGTTCAAAAATAAATCCTGCATACCTAGCATCTTGCAAACTGCTAGTGAGTTCTTGCTTAACTTGCATATAGTACTCATCCTCTTTGCATTTTTGCAATAATTGACCTTTAAAGTTGGTTTGGATTGTCACTATTGAGGCAATATGACGTCTTCAACTGAAGGCACCAACAACCTAATTTTCTTTTTCCTTGATGTAATTGATATTTAAGTCATAATCAAATATTAACTCCAACCATCTTCTTTTCCTTGCATTCAAATTATGTTGAGTAAATAGATATTTCAACCTGTGATGGTCAGTTTTCATCTCAAAGGGATTCCCCAACAAGTAATTCCTCCACATTTGCAATGTGTGAATCACCATTGCTAACTCTAAATGATGTGATGCATAATTTTTCTCATAGGGTTTCAACTTCCTTGATTCATAAGCAATTACTTGCCCATTTTGCATTAAAAAACCTCCCAAGCCCTCTCCTGATGCATCTATGATAATAGTGAAGTCACCAAGATCTGGTACTTTTAAAATTGGGGCAGTAGTTAACTTCTCTTTGAGTAGATCAAATACTACTTGGCACTTCTTTTTCCACTCAAACTTCTTCCCTTTCTTCTACATAAAAGTAATTGGAAAGGCTATCTTGGAGAAGTTTGCAACAAAATTTCTATAATATCCCGCCAAACCCATAAAACTTCTTACCTTAGAGACATTTTTGGGCATTGGCCATTCTAGCACTACTTTGATCTTAGCTATATCAATTAAGATACCATCTATTGAGATCACATGTCCAAGATAATACACTCTTTTTTAAAAGAAGGTTCACCTAGAGAGTTTCCCATACAACTTATGTTCTCTTAGTCATTGTAGAACTATCTCTAAATGCCTACAATGATCCTCCTCATTCCTTGAATAAATCAAGATACCATCTAGGAAAACCAAGACAAACTTATCTAGGCAATCCCTAAATACATTGTTCATAAGGTTCATAAATGTTGCATGTGCATTAGTTACACCAAAGGGTAGAATTGTAAACTCATAATGCCCATATCTGGTCCTGGAAGCAGTCTTAAAGATGTCCTCATATTTAATTATCAACTAGTGGTATCTAGATCACAGATCAATCTTTTAGAAAATATAGCAACTCCCCTCATTTGATCAAATAGATCATCAATGCGTGGTAATGGATACTTGTTCTTTAAGAATGTGATAATCTATGCACAAATGCAAAGTACCATCCTTCTTTTTAAGAAATATTACTAGTGGTCCCCAAGGTAATACACTTAGTCTTATCAATCCCTCAGATTAGAAATTTGTCTAGTTATTCCTAAAGCTCCATTAGCTCAGTTGTTGTCATTTTGTAGGGCACTTTGGAAACATGTTCAGATCTTGGTACTATATCAATTGAGAAGTCAAATATCCTTTTTGGTGGTAGTCTAGCTAATTCCTCTAGAAACACATTTGAAAACTTATGCATTCTAGGATATCGTTTCATATCTATCACTCCAATTTCCTCCATTTCACATTCTTCCATCTCTTGGAAGCTCTATGGTCCAAAGTTATCAAGATCTTCTTAAGAGTTTAATCCCTTATAATCTTTAATATTTTCCATCTTGACTACAAAGAGATTGAATCCTTTCTTCTTAGCCCTAAACAATTGCATTGTAGAGATTTGACGCAACTTGACCTCCCTAGGTATCCCTTGTAACATCACTTGGTTACCAAAATCATCCAAACATTCTACTATTTTGGAATGGCAGTCTACCTTGTCTCTATGTCTCCATAGCCAATTCATTCCTAGGATAACATCATAGGATCCTAAGGGCACTACATATAGGTTTACCTCCATAGAAAAACAAGGTAGCTCAATCCTAGCTTTAAACAAACATTGTTCCACCATTGCTCTTGTCTGGTTTGCATATTCTACAACCCAATACTTTGCCATATTACCAACTCTTTTATATATTTTCTTTGCTATTCTTAGTGAAATAAAAATTTTCAGTTGCTCCAGTATCTATAAGTATGAAAATGGGTAAAGCAAAAAAAATACCTGGAGTCTCTATTGGAGTAACTTGATACTCTACTTGGCGATCATCCAAGGCAGTGTGAATCTTTTGTTGGAACATTGCTTGCTTGGTAGGAAATGGGTTACTATAATATTGTGACCCAGAAGATTTATTGGGGCATTGACTAGCATAGTGGTCTCCCCCACATGTGAAGCATCTAATTGCCGATCCTTTCTTCCTTGCTGGTTCTCCAGATTTATTAGCATTTCCACCAACATTATTAGTATTCCCACCATTGGAACTATTCCTCTTGTGTTCCCTTCTTGATTCTTTCCCATTAATTTTTGGTCCTTTTTCCCCTTATTTTTGCAAATCTTGCACAACTTCAAACTTCTTTAGAGTTAGTTTGACTCGAGCTCTCTCAATCTTCATACAATTTTTATTTTCCTAGCGGATGGAGATAGCTTTGAGCTTCTCCACTTGTTTAAAAACTTTCTCATACACTAGATCCATAGTGGTTGGACCGTGAACATCTATCGCTCCTCCAATATAGCTATTAAGCCCCATGATGGATTTCCTTATGCGAAAATGTTCATCCTTCTGATACATTGGAACATAACATAGAAAACATGTAAAATTTTTGTAATACTCATTAACTAACATCTCACCTTGTCTCAAATTCTAAAAATTTGTGAGTTTCTACTCAAAATAGAGTTGAGGTAACCATCTTTTTTGGAATATTTCAAAAAATTCATTCCATGTAAGTTTCAGTGAGCTAAGATCGAGTTCCATTTTCTTATTCATCCACTAGTTAGAGGCTTCTCTTGCTAACTGGAAAACACCTCATGCTACTTTTATGACCTCAAAATAATTTTGAACCTCAAAATATTTCTCCATCTAGACCAACCATGCCTCAACTTCATCCCCCCTAGCACTACCTTCAAACTTGGGTGGGGTTATTGTCTTCATATCCCTAGAAAGTTTGAAAGCCATACACTTCCTATTAGTTTCCTTGGATAAAGAAGGTGAATTCCCTTTCTCATGATCATGGGTTTGATCATGATCATGAGATGAATTTTCTCCCTCATCCTCGTTATTTGGAACTTCCTACTCTACTGTATCCTTTATTCTTATTCTTGCTCTAGGTTTTCCAACCTTTCTAGGATTTGATCCAATCTAGCTTCAACACCCACTAGACCTTGTCCAACTTCTTGACTTCCTCCAAGATTAGTTTGTGTTCTTAGCATCTTTGCAAGAATGAATTATACTTGAAGGTTCCTCCATATTAGATTCAATCATGTTCTTATTATCTTATGGAAAAAATTTAAATGAGAATTCATTCACACATAATAAATTTCACATAAGATGAAATTTTGATAAACACATGATTTTATTATTAACAAGGGTCTCAATATCCTTTAGATTACATAGAGTGATTATTCATATAGTCAAGTGGAGATCATCCCTTAGATTCACTCTCTAACACATAACTCAATGGGGTACACCCCTCAAATTTTTTTTCATCTCTCATGTGTTCATATCTATCCCAAAATGGATAGTAACCTTTGGATTTTTCATTTGATATATAGTTGTGAGGTACATAACCTTCTGATTCATTACTCAAGGAAATTACAATCACTTCCAACATAGGAAGGACTCTAGGGTCTCTAAATATGAATTCGGGCTGGCACTTCCTTCCGAGGGTATATCCCTGGAAAGTAATAGAGAATCAGACTTTGCTGGTGAGACTGGATGGTAGATAGTTGTAATTTGCCCCCATCTTCATCTTTATGTTTACATCACTAATCTAAGAAAGAGCATGTCTAAAAGTTTCAATTTCACTTAACCATATGGCATTGCCATAGTTGGTACACTCAATTGTATGAACAATGGCCTCCCTTTCCTTCTTGGATTTCAAGTAACACTCATTCCTGATTACTGACTTTCTTAAAGTTAACTTGAGATGCACCATCCTGGTGCAAGAATTTCCAAACATTAGAAAACATTAGATGAAAATTATGATGAGCTCATAGGTTCTAGAGCTAAACTTGGTAGCTCTGATACCACATGTAACATGCCAATCATTCACTCAAGTAAAATTTCCTAAGTTTTCACTTTCAAGTAAATAAACTATGTAAATTAACCATTGCCATAAAAATTTATTTTCTTAATAGAGAACAGATAAACATAGATTTCATAACAATAATCAACATTGATTCCATTTCAATATTTCACATATTACAATATTCCAAATATTGTGTACAAAGTACATACATAGCTCACTAGAGCTTCAAAGCAATATATATAGATGGTCTAGGAATCTCCTTTCAAATCTTGGTCTTCTGTCACTTGTTGAGGAGGAGAAGCATCACTCGAGCACTTTTCTTCCAACCCCAAACTCATATGTGGTCCCCTACACATCTATCATTTAATAGATGGCCCTACCTTTTGACGAAGAGATTGGTGGAGTAACCTTGTAACAACAACCATTTTGAGCTTAGTGTTGTGTTACTACATGACTAGAACTTGTAATCAATACAATCTTGAACTAGCATGCATAAATGGATCACAGTGAATTGATAGTGGAGCCAAAGGAAATCACACTACTTTGGCCAAAGTGTTCTCACTCAATACTTTGAGTGATAGTCATCCTACTCGCATACACTACTCAAGCTCAATTTGAATTTAGGCCATTATAAACTATGCATAGGTATTTCCTTCTATGGGTAGTCTTTAACCCTAGAAACAACCTATTCCATTTCCCCAAGACTCAATGGTATTTCTATCCACAAAGCATAAATACAAGTTACCCTCCCTTCAATGGATAATCAAATCCTAGGTGTAACTTACAAGCTATCTAATACAATCAAATAACTTTGCAACAAATAACCCTTAAGCTATCCTTGTTTCATTATTCCTAGTATACTTATACTAATGATAAACAAACCCTCCTATTATGGAGTATTTACAAACACTTTAACATAAAAGTATAAAATAACTTCTTTTCCTTTCCATAAGAAAATTTTATGAATCATTAATGCAAATATTCTCAAGCAATTCCAATCAAAACAATTAAAACTCATTCTTTCATAATAAAAGACATAAAAAAGACTAGATCCTCATGCCTGTAATACACTTGATCCAGTTGACTGACTTGATTCTCATCCTTCCAATGGTAGCTTGCTAGCTTCACTTTAACTACTCAAAGATATTCTTCACTATATCCTCTTTCTCAAGGCACACAAGATAACTATATTCTCTCATAATGTATCTCTAAGCTCTCACAAAGTATAGCTCTTAGAATATTTGTAGTAGAATAAACTTGTAGAATTGTGCATCCCAAATGAGAGAGTTGGCTCATCTATTTACACAAAAAATTGAGACATTGATACCAAAGGAAAAGGTGTGCCAGTCAACACCACTTCAACATGCAAGTTGACTCATCTCTCACAGAAAAAAGGTGGCAAAATTCTAAGTACAAACTCAACTTGGTATTCTACAGATTGACCTCCTTTGCTTGACAACAATTCAAGACTATTTCAAATATGCACACGCTTAACGGATAAGAATCAAATTGTAAACATGATAGACTTCTATAGAGACAAAGAATTCATAAAATGGCACCAAGTTTCAGCTGTATTCCTATTCCTTTGGCACAATTTATCCAAAGAAATAATACTCAATTAACAAGCAACACATATTCATGGTCAACTTTGTCATAGTCTATTTATTCGATAGAGGAAGGATGAATCAACTCCTCTAAAATTGTGTTCAAATTGTGCTTTGACTAGTACATTTATTGTTGTTTGTTATTTCCTTTTAACATGCATTTAAATCACTTTCACAACAAGCTTGATATTAAATATTTCCATCGCCTTTTATCTTCTCAATAAATTCTTTCCAAGGTCTAAGCAATGCACCACTGCAAAATGGTGATGCATTTTGTATGATATGGCTTATAACTCCATATCGGCCTTTATCTTTTGCACAATACTTGAATAGACCAGCCTCTAATACTTTGCATAACATATATACAAATCGACCTTTATTAATCATATCTATATAAATATATTTATATATATATACATGTATGTATGTATGTATGTATATATATATATATATATTCCATGTCAATAAAATATGTATACATTTGATATTCAAATGAATAAAATCAAGCTAACATTTATATAATAATATCGATTATATGTATATACCTCTATGCACATTTCTTTGTTGGCTTTGAATTCATCCACATTGTAGAGATTTACAAGGGTTTGAAGACATGTTGCATGCACAAGGAGATTTTCCAATGCTTTGAGGATAGATCATGCCCACGTTGAGTAGTATTTGAGGTTTTCTTGGAAGCTTTCATCCTCACATCTTTCCAAGTATACTCTATGTTGTTAGGGTTTTAGTTTTGTTTGAAGTTTTGGGGAAGAGCTTGCTTGTCTCCTCATGAACGTTTTATCCCCATCATAAGCCCAAACTAGGAAGTCAAAGCTCTTATTAGGAAAAAAACGACCTTGATAGGTGATACTTTCATATCACAATGTAGATCTTTTGAGAAGATCACATGCCATGATATGTTTAAGACACGACAATAGTCTCATTGTTGAAGTGTCAATGGGTTTTACTAGTTATGAGGAGGTTTTTGGTTATGAATGGAAATATGTATGTCTTTGTAAGGAAAATAATGATGAATAAATGGAAATATGTATGTTTTACTATCTTGATATCACCAATATCTACTGCCATTAAAATTCAACCACGGCCTATGGGTGAGAACCGCTTCTTTGGCCAATAGGTTTTCATCCTTGGTCAATTACAAACTAGTAGGGGTTTTGTCCTCTAGTTACTAACAATCTATGAGGTTTTTTCCTCAAATTTATTCATTCGAAAACAAATGCTCAAGAAAAATCACATTAGGGTTTGATGTGGGTGTTCAAAAGTGACCTACCATTGTATGTTTCCTTTATCTAAATTATCATGACTATAGCTTCTCTTTCTTTTTATCCATCATTTTCTACCTAAATAAACAAGTTTTTTAGATCTCCCTTATCACCCATTGTCATGTCGCTATAACCATCCCAAGAATCCTTCATGATTGATCTTTCATGACTATCATTCATATTTGAAGATGGCAGTTTAAAATTCTTAAAGATAATTGTGCTTTCTCATTTCATGTCTTATAAATATTGATAACCATGACTATCCTATTTCAATGAGGTCAATCTCAATGCAATTACTTGATATCCACTTATGCTAGCTTCAACTATGACTAAGGTCATATTTACTATCATGTATGAGTTGACTATCCTCATAAAATTTTGTCACTATACATTGGTTATAGTAACTATCCCTACTTCTTGATTTTCCCTTAGCTCCATGGTACTTGTCCTATTTATTACAGTCATAAAGAGTATCTTTTGCATATGGATTTCCCTTATATCCATTGAAAATGACTATCATATTTTATGTCTTATAACCATCTTTTATTATTTGCAATCTTCCTTTTTATAAATGTTTATACAAAAATCATTTCCCTTTATTAATAGGTCTACCCCTATTGAATGCTTAAGGAGACCTTCATGGTGAAAGCCTTTAACATTTGTAACATGACTGTATTTAATAGAGCACTATCCTCTTCAAAAATATGCTTTCATGTCATCATGAACCTCTCATAATCCAAGGTATAGCTAAGAGTTTTCCATGTAGCTTGCACTTGACACTGTCATGGTGATGAATCATATACAAACTTATTCTCCCCATTCATCACTGGACTCATTCTAAGTATTCATTGTATTTTAGCCAAAAAAAACCTTATCATTTCTATATGATCACTGCCCTTGCACATTCCTTTTAAGTAACATTCATTATGTTTAGAAAATCTTGATCACTCTCTAGAATAGCCCATTAAACATGGGTTGTGCTTCAATGCACTACATAATTGATATAAAACAACCACTTTGCATATCAACCAGAGTTAGAGGCTCTTTATTGCATCAATAGGTAATTTCTCTTAGATCATACTATCATTACATTGTAACTTGTTAAACTTGAGTCAACCTAAATGCACCCAATGATGATTGACACCTAGTTGTGTTGACAACGATTAATTTGTACATGAATTGTGCTCATATGAGTGGCTCCATTTCGATCACAACATAGCCAAATTAAACTTGGGTCACACATGAATGCATCTTGTATTTGTTATAGCACAATTGTGCCACATGACTAATAGAGTTATGGATCACGTCATTATAGTCACAAGAATTTGTACCTTAGTTATGCTCTTATGGTGATTCCATTACTGTTACAGCATAACCCTTTGGACTTATATTGCTCAAATCCTTACATTGCTTATTTTATCTTTGGATGGATGGAAATCCAATGGCAGGGATTTGTATGCAGGTCATGCTCATATAAATGCCTTCATCACCATTACACAATAGTACATTGGAATTTCCTTTTTTGAACCTTTACTTCATTTTTTATTGTTAGGGCTTCTTAGTGATTATTCCATTTCCACGTGGCATATTGTTAAAAGAAACCAAACAAAAAATCATTCTATTTTTAGTTAACTCCTACTAACACACTTTTGGAATAAATGTTTGACTACATTACTTCGAGTGTGAAGAATTTTATTTTTTTCTTATAATGCATTCATTGAGAGCTATAGTATAAAGCTTCTTATGCTGAAACCCATCCTGTAAACTTGCTTTAAGCTACATTTAGGAGGCTTCATGGATTTTTTGTGATTTATACAACTTTTGTTTTGATAGTAAATGACATTGGATTCTTTCTGAAACTGAAATGATTTATTAATTATGGTTTTATGATGATTAAATGTTTTATTTAAAAGGGGTTAATATGTGGTATTTTTACGTGTAGGAAGAACAGATTGCGATGCAATATTCAGGTATGGATAGTTCAAGAAAACTAGGATTTCTATCAGTGACATAACTAGGTTGGAGAGTACCTTTAGCTTGTGTGAAACACTTCTAGGTGTTTTTGTTGGGAAGCAGAACCTAAGTGTAGGAATACAAATGTTGGTGGATAGAGAAAATCATAAATCTACTGGTCCAATTTCAGATCCAATTTGAGGTTGTGAATATCAAACAAAGAAAGTTCATACATTCTAAAGATAAACTCATAAATTTTCTAGTCCAATTTCACATCCAATTTGAGGTCGTGAAGCTTTGACAGAGAAAGTTCCTACATTCTAAAGATAAAATCATAAATCTGTTGGTCTAATTGGAGATCCAATTTGAGGTCGTGAAGCTCCGATAGAGAAAGTTCCTACATTCTAAAGATAAAATCATAAATTTTCTTGGTCCAATTTGAGGTCTAACTGTAAGGATTTGACTTTTTAATTATACTTTCTGACATTTGGCTTTATACAAATTGTTACTTTAGAATTATGGTATTGCTTTTCTTCTAATGTTTTCAACCCTCATTTTAGGGAAGTGCACCAAAGATGGTTCCTTTAGATGGAGACTACACTTTTCCACTATAGGTTCCATCTAGAAACAACATAAGCTTAGGTACTATCTAGTGGAACCCTAAATTTCCATGGTTCCACTGGTTCCATGGTCAAGCCTGTGACTGACTCTTCCTCATTGTCATTAGGGTTTATGGTTTTTATTTCTCTGATTCACTTATACCCTTGATCCTTCTATTGGCTTATTTTCCCTCATTGACTGATTGCATTAGGTTACCAATTAATTAATTGGTATTTTATGGCCTTCACTATCATCATTTTAATTGGCCCCATCATTCAAGTCACCCACCGAGACTAGGAGGGCCCTCTTTTAAGAACAACTTTTTCCCATGTGCTTTTAAGTACCACTTAATTCTATCGCTGGCGGTTCATCGCTCATTGCGCATTATTTACAAATTTCCCATGTCCATCTTGTGATGAGTGAGACACTATTTCTTCATACTGCCCCAGGTTCATCGCCCGTCACATGTTATATCTTCAACATGGGAAGGTAACAAAAGATGAGCGATACAGTTAAGTATTTAACCCATTGCTCACCTTAGCTCTATCACTAGTTGTCTTGTGCTGGCTAAGGATGAACCTCGTAGGCATCCAAATTTAATCACTTCCATATGATTAAAATTACTGCCTTCCCATCTATCGTATTAATATTAATTTATTAAATTAAATTAATATTACACCTTTTGTCTCATACCGATAAAGTATTTAATTTAATAATTAATGCTTTGTCTTTTACCTTATTCCTCTCTAAATTAAATAAATACACTAATTTATTTAATTTACTCATTCTTCCTCTTTTTTTTAAATCAATTTAAAATTCCCCACTTTCTCTCTCCTTGTCACATCCTCCATAATCTCACCCTAATCTGAATTAATTTAATTAATTTAGGGTTATGATGTGCATCCTCTTAATCAGAGATTAATGTCACATCCTCCTACATTTGCCACTTGCCTCTAATCTTCTGTTAATTAGCCTAATCCAATATTTGCACAACCTTAACCAAAGTCATTAGCTAAATTTAGCACCACTTTTTAGTCAATTCTTCCATTTTTCCTTTTTGGACATTGACCCCCTTTCCCATGTGAATTTTTAATTCACATTTATTTGCCCTAGATTCCTCTCCTTTAAATGTGAATTTTTAATTCACATTCCATTCTTCCAAGGCTTCTAGAACCTTGGACTTGTCACAATCTCCACATGTGACCAAGTCCCACCTTTTTGGAGCCCACCTTTTACCCTCTAGATCATTCTAGGAATGTGAATTTAATTCACATTTATCCTCCCAACCACCTTTCCTTTTCCCATGTAGATTTTTGAGGAATTCTAAAATTCCTCAAATGTCCCTTTCACTCCCACTTGGGGACAAGAAATCCCTTTTTGGGAAATCCTCTCATCCCCCAAGGTGCATGTCCTTTTCCACCTCATGTACCTTTTGACAACTCATTTCCATCTCATATCCCTTTGGCCACTTCATCCTCCACATGTCAAGATGTGAGGGCTTGTGGGTTCTCAACCCACCATAGCCCTTCATCTTGACCTTGTTGGATCAATCTTGACCCTTGAATTCTCTAGAGAATTCAAGTTCCTCTATAAATACCCCTCCTCAAGGCATTTACAACACTTAGTCAATTTGCAACTACATGCTGCCATTTTGTGCACTCATCCAATTTTCAATCACATCCACTTGCATTTGCATCCAAGCACATAGTAAAGATCTTCAATAGAGCCATCAAGGAGCACACATCCCATCTTAAGCAAGGGCCAATCAAAGGAGTATCAACAACAAAGGAAGGTAAAACTATTTGTCTTGTGCTATCTACTTTCTTTAGTGTTTTGTCACTCTCTTTTGGCTAATCTTGAGGTGTCCTTGATATTTTGTTTTTCATATCTCTTAGTTGTTTTGCTCATTTAGAGAAGTGCAAATATCAGGGTATACATTTCTGGCACGCCCGGTGGGACCCACAAATGGGTTCCCGTATTTTACGTTTGCTGTTGTTTAAGTTTTTTTAGGAACGCGTCGTAGAAGGGCAGCTACGCCCCATTTTTCACAGAAGGGCGGCTACGGCCCATTTTTGCGCAGAAGGGCGGCTACGCCCCATTTTTCACAAAAGGGCGGCTACGCCCCATTTTTCACAAAAGGGCGGCTATGCCCCATTTTTGCGCAGAAGGGCGGCTACACCCCATTTTTCATAGAAGGGCAGCTACGCCCCATTTTTCTGCAGAAGGGTGGCTACGCCCCTGTTTTGCTGCAGAAGTGCGGCTACGCCCCTGTTTTGCTGCAGAAGGGCGACTGCGCCCCCTGGAAGGTAAAATTGGTATTTTTGATTTCAGATTTAATTGTTATTTTTCTCATTAACGTTGTTCTTGCAAGGATACATGTGTTTTGTGCTAACCTTTTGTAGCATATTCTTGTGAAGTTGATGGAGAAAGCGGGATAAAATATCTAATATTTGCTTGCAGGGCTATCCATTTGCTCAATCTTCTTTAAAATTATCCTTGCTGTTTGCATTAATCTAAGAACATAGCTTAATTAGGGGGAATAATATTCGTTGCTTGCTATTTTTGTCTTTTTGTGTTATCCTAAGGGAGTATTAGCTTGTTTCCGCTTTCCCCTTGCACTTCGTGTGAGCCTGGGGAGTAGTT
>VDFB02320756.1:0-51412 GCA_007258455.2 Sequoia sempervirens | reverse complement strand
CATGGGGAATTGGAACTAGCAAGTTCACACACCATCTTCAAATCTGGGATGTCAAAGGAAGGAACCAAAAGTTGTTCTACCAAAAATGAATTTAGGCATGTTGCTAGGTATGTCCAAGAGTGAACCAATGGTTTCCATGGTGTTTGTTTCCCTATTCTAAATGTAAGGTATTTGATGAAAGATGATGTTGTCAAAA
This sequence comes from Sequoia sempervirens, assembly GCA_007258455.2. Lineage (NCBI taxonomy): Eukaryota > Viridiplantae > Streptophyta > Pinopsida > Cupressales > Cupressaceae > Sequoia > Sequoia sempervirens. The sequence continues at coordinate 51,216 of VDFB02320756.1, read as the reverse complement.
TATTGTTTGAAACTATCTGCCATCCGCTTGTATGGGGTGAGTTTTTCATCTTTGGTTTCATAATCATCATTAACTTGTCGGATTACCAGCTAAGAATCCACATAAACTTGTAGATGCTTAATCTTCCATTTGATTTCCATTCGTAATCTTGTTACAAGAGCCTCATATTCTTCTATATTATTGGTGCATGGAAAAGCAATTTTGAATGACTTAGGAATAGTGTCACCCTGTGGTGTGATAAACAATATGCCAGCCCCAGAACCATGATTTGTGTGGGACCCATCAAAGTATAACTTCCATGTCATTCCTGTGTCGAGTGAAGATGAATTCATCAAGAAAATATGAAACTAGAGGATGATTTTCCTTAATCAGTGTGTCTGCCAGCTGGTCAGCAATAACTTGTCCTTTTATAGCTTTTATTTCTACAAACTCGATATCATATTCACTAAGTACCATTACCCATTTAGACAGTTGTCATGTTAATGTTGTTTTACTAAGGAGATACTTCAAAGGATATATCTTTGTTACCAACATTGTTTGGTGGTTTAACATGTAGTGCCTAAGTTTTTGATTAGCAAAAACTACTGAAAGACAAGCACATTCTATGGGACTATAATTTAGCTCATAACCTACCAAAGTATGGTTGATATAATAGACTGCCCTTTCATGACCCTCATTATAATTTTGTGCAAGTAAGACTCCTAGCGTTGATGTGGTTGTTGAAATGTAGAGTATCAAAGTTTGTCCATCAGTAGTTGGCATTAACACTGGTGGTGTAAGTAGGTAATCCTTGATCTATTGAAAATCTTCTTGGCATTTACCTATCCATACAAATGGTGCCCCTTTTTTGAGTAGATGTTGGAAGGGATGTATTTTTTCTACTAATTAGACTATGAATCATCTAATAGTCTGCAGTCTCCCTTGTAGTGTCTTTAGTTGACTTATGTTGACCGGTGGAGGCATGTCCATTATAGCTTTTACTTTTTTTGGGTCCACTTCAATGCCTTGTCTAGAAATAATGTATCCTAGAAGTTTTCCTGGTTGCACGCCAAATACACATTTTTTAGGATTTAGCCTCACTTTGTATTCTTCTAGTCCTTGAAAAATCTTATCTAGGACCCATAAGTGATCAACCCTTGTCAATGATTTAGCTATCAAATCATCCACATAGTCTTTTATGAGAGTGTGTATGAGATCATGGAAAATGGTTGTCATGGCATGTTGATATGTTGCTCTAGCATTCTTAAGTCCAAAGGGCATGGTGTTCCAACAATAAGTTCCCCACAGACAAGTGAAAGTTGTCTTATGTTGGTCTTCAGGTGTGATTCTAATTTGATTGTATCTTGAGAAACCATCCATGAGGGATAAAATTTCATATCCTGTTGTTAGGTCCACAATCATGTCAATGTTTGGCAAAGGAAAGTCATCCTTAGGACAAGCTTTGTTTATATCTCATAAGTATGTATAGATGCAGATTACCCTTGTTGGCTTCATCACTAGAATGATATTGGAAATCCATTCTGCATAGTCAATTGATCTGATAAAGCCAGCATCCAATAGTTTCTTTAGTTCATCTTTGAATAATAAAGCAATTTGCAAGTGCATTTTCCTTAATTTCTACTTCACGGGTTTAACACCTGGTTGTAATGGAAAATGATGTAATACCAAGTTAGGATCTAGTCTAGGCATGTCGTAATATGACCATGCAAAGTTAATCTATCTTTCTATGAAGAAATTATGAAATTCAGGTTGCTCTGTTTCTATCGAAGATGCTGCAAAATAGATTACTCGAGGATTATCTTCAGTGCCTATGTTGATCTCCACAGATTCCTCAACCAACATTGGCAACTTTTCTTGAGCAATGGAGAGAATGTTCAACCCTCCATCCTTGGGTGCCTCAAAGAGGTTTTCACCTTTGGATGCATCCTTATTTTTTGCTTTTTCATCATCCAAAGGTGCCTTTCAATTTTCACATAAGGACTCGTCATTTTTTTTCATTTCTTTTCTTATTGTTTCTGCTTTTGCGACTGGAGGGGTGAAAAAACTCCCCAAAATAAGCCATGTTATCTAATGGAGCTTGTGAAATTCTAAAAAAATTTAGCTCAATTTTCATGAGCTTGGCTTCCATTCTAAACCCATGTCCCCAAGTGAGTAGGGTTTTTAATCAAGAAAGTGTGCCAATGTTGTATTTTCATGTTGACCAGTTCAGTCGGTCATTAGTTTCTTAAGTGATCCTTTGAGCCATCCAGCATGTTTGCTTAGTAGCCCCATTTTCCTGAGCAATCGGTCATCTTTTTCCACCGTGTCAAATCTTTCCTAAAGTTGGGTTTCAAATTTTAACCCGATGACTGAAGGATTAAGTCACTAACCCTACGGTCATGTCACCATTGGTTGGGAAAAGTCTTGTCCATTTAATGCTAACATCACATATTATGCAGTTTTCAAGATTTGGAGATCAAGGATAAGATCTAAATCGTAGCCCGCCAGCCCGTGGGAGTTAAGTGCACACTAGATAAATGTAGCAAGGTTAGCGAGAAGCTAACATGTGTCCCAAGTACAACATGAGACCCACTCCCCACTATCAATTCCATGTCTTGGCATCTTCAACGAACGGTTAAGATCAAACGGGTAGAATGATCCTCACCACTCCCCGTTGGCTCGTTGAATGGAAGTGATTGATGGTTAAAACCAGTGAGATCAGCGAGATCTCGACAATTTTCCCTCACTCACTTAGGATGTGGACCCCACATACAATGAAGGTGCCATCCGACATGGATAGGAACGATTGGTTGGAAATATTTTAGTGAAGCACCACTAGAAATCAAAGGAGGTCAAACACAAGTTGGCCGTTCAGTCATCCATCAAGATAGAAGATCAACGGATCACATTCAATGCTAGAAAGTGACACCTGATGGTTGTTTATGCTCTGCATGACTAGCTTGCATTAATGGCTAACATTATGTAGAGCGATCGAGTTGATTTGAACTCGTGTGAAGATGTAAATGCAAATAATGATGAAGAATAATCAAAAAATCTCCATGCAAATGGGAATTAAATGGCGTCGATACATTTGCCAATGGGATGCCAAAGTTACGCATGTGTGATGAACACTAAGTGTGAACGCCATTGTTTCACTCAATAAATACAACAGAGGTGGTTGTTATTTATGTCATTATCACGCAGCAGTTAAACATTTTTCGGTGTCAGCAATTATCGGGAGAGAAAGATGAGCGAACCAATAAGAAATTCGGTTTTTCTGAATTCACAAAGATCTAGCCTAGACTCGTAGGAAGCTGCTCCTACTATGGAAGTGGGTACTTCTTCTAAGCCCAGATTGGTGCCAAGTAGATGAAGTCACTGACTGCAATTCTAGGGTGGTGCTACTTTAGAAGAGGGCGACAAAGGAAAATTTCCAGTGCAATCTCTGACTAGGTCAAAGTGGAAAGTGAGGTATGGGCATGGCTCCTACGGACGCCAGTACTCTCCCATCAACCTTACGAGCACCTCCTTTGGCAATGGTGATTTGGAGAGTGATTCTTCTTATGCTTAGTACTTGGCACTACTGAATGAGGGCTTGCCCTCAGACGAGGAGGTGATCTTTGTGTTGCCACTGGCAGTCAAAACCCCAAGCAGGCATACTGGGAGCACATCTAGAAAAGGAAAGAAGGAGGAAGTTGAGGTCTCTTCTCTCCCTCTTGCAATGATGAGAAGTGGTTGGGTATACCATGGACATGACTTTGGTCATGGTAGTGTGAGTGGGAAATGAATTTGTTGTGTTTGAAATCTTCTTTTTGCTAGTGTTTGTGAATTTTGTTGTGGTGGCCTTCTGTTTTGCATTTGTGGAATTTTTTTTGATGATTCAACATCGGTCGTGCACCTTTGTGGCATTTTGGTTGCCTGGTTCATGATGCTCGGGTGGCGACAAGGGAAGTTTTGGTGGTACTTTGTGTTATCTTCCCTAGCGGCGGTTATATTTTAGGCTTTCTCTTGTTATGCTAGCTTTTGCAATTTCAGCATGTGGTTTTTCTTTCAAATTCAAATCAAATTCAGCTAAAATTTTGGTGAAATGATAATTTTACATTGTAACTGCATTCAATTCCGAAGCTTGTTGCTCCCTGTTGATATAAAGGGAATTCAAGACTCGAAGACAAGGGGGAAATAGAGAGAGAGAGAGAGAAAAAAAGGGATAGATAATAGAGAAATATCAGGTTAGGTCAAGGCCAATCCATATATGATTATAGTGATAGGAATGGAGGAGTATGCCTATTTTGAGTTATTTTGGACAAATACATACATATTATCTTAAATTGTTGTGCAGACTTTATCCATGAATATGAATGAAATTTTATCTATCATGAATTTTCTCTCCTTGTGTGGGTTTGAGTAAATCTAGGATAGAATTGTCAATAACATTTTCATTCTTCTTTTGAACTTCAATTCAAATGTATATCTCTGTTTTGTGCCTTGATTCAAATAATCAATTAAATGCTCAAATAGAGTTATAGATTCATAATTTTCTGCTTGGGATATGATAAGAAGTTGTGCATCATAGATTTTGAGTCTCATAATGCAAAGTGGTTATGCTGATAGTCTTTTCCATTAGGATTTGAGATCATTTCTGTATTACTAGTATTGTATGTATGACTCCATAGCCCAATGGATAAGGCACTAATATGTTTCCTTGAGAGATTTTCCTAATGGGTTAATCAAATTATTCTAGGGTGGCCGACCTAGACTTAGAATTTGAATTTATTTTAAAATTTCTAAAATCTTTGTACAAATCTTACATGTAGTTGTCATATGTGAGGGAATTTACTAAAATGGTAGCAAGTTACTTAGAAACTAGCCAATCTCATAGTAATCTTTGCATATTTACCTTTCAATTGAAATGATCTATGAAAGAGATGTGTTCCATCAAGTACAATTTAAGTGAACACCAATAGGAATACCCTCCTTGGCTCCATAGAGCCTAAAGTGTAGAAGATTTCAAGCTGTGACTAGATCTTGTCAGTTGGCCAGACATTTTCAGGAGTTTTGAATATAGGAAATGGAAATTCCTTAGAAGTTCCTTTAGGTGCACTAGAAAAACCACCAATAGAATGGCGACTCCGCTGGCGATGCATTCAAAAGTCCGGTTGTAGATTGTCTCATCAAAGAGTCATTCCAATCTTGAGAAAATTCTCATTGAAGAGTTTAGAAATAGAGTCATATCATTTGCATAGAGTCATAGAATTTTCCATTCATAATTTGGTGGATTTGGACATCTTTGTTCAGATAATTGAAAAGCCCTTGAACCTGGAGAAGATTTATTGTAGCAAAGACTCAAGGATATGAGTGTGACTCCATTGTTGAAGAAAAACCAGAATGAGATTTCAGTTCGAAAATAATTTCATGCCTTTGAAATCTATTCCTCTTTAAGGGAGGTGGCGACTTTGTCCAAAGAACCAGTTAAATTGTGAAGAAGCTTTCAAAGATTCAAATAATTTGCAATCAAGAAGAAGACTAACAGCTACTACAAGATTTCCAAGTATTCTTACCACTCTGAGATAAGTTTTATTTTGTTTGAAGGAAGCTTGTGAGAAAGAAAAACAAGGATTAGGAGCATAGATGATTCTCTACTAGATGGATTTGCATTAAGATAGGGAATAGTAATAATTATTTCCATACTTCTTGTCTACAAAGCTGTAATTATCCATGAAGTATGTCATTATGTTGAGCATTTCCTTTTGAAGAATTTATTTGTAAAGAATCAAGCTAAAGTATGCAGGGTGAAGAATCCATGCCATCCCTTCAAAGGGATTTTGTTATTGAAAGGTATATTCCATTAGTTTTTAGCGGTATAGAAGGTTCCCTAACCTAATTCCTAAGGATGTTAGGAAGCACTTGCCAAAATTCACAGGGCAAGGTTTTGAATCAGCCTCTAAGCATTTTCAAATGTTCATGGATGCTATGGGGGATTTTGAGGTGAATTCTAAAGATGTTGTCATGAAACTTTTTGTTCAAACTTTGAAGGATGATGCCAGAGATTGGTATTCATATTTGCTAGCAAGTTCCATAGCCTCATGGAGTCAATTTGTTACAGTTTTTATGGACCAATTTGGTGAAAGGGTAAATCCAAGTGTGGTAAGGAAATCCTTTATGGAGATCCATATAAATGCAAGGGAATTGGTCCCTGCTTTCAATCTTTGACTCGCAAAGGCAATTAGAGAAATCCTAGAAGATATAAGGCCAAACGATGTAGAATGTTTGGTGGTATACTTAGGAGCATTTGATAAGAAGATGAGCTTCTTATTAAGATATAAGGAACCCACAACTTTGCACCAAGCCAATCACATTTCCATTGACATTGAGAACAATTTGAGATACTCAATAATGAGAGGACCTGCAATTGCTAGTAGTAGTTTTAGCACTACCCCCAATTTTGAACCAAGTAGATTAAAGGGTAAAAGGATTTTTCATGAAATGAACCTTATAGATGTTGTATCTACTTTACTCCCAAGAAATCTAGAATACAAACATGTCGAGACTTCACATCAGCCAAAGAGAGGGAAATCTGATATAATCCTCTCTATCAAGAAATTACATGAGATAAGCAGACATGCAAATGAGTCACCATATGACTTATTTTCAAGATTCTTGGATATACTGATGGAGATTCCTGGGAGTCTTAGACCCAGTGATCAAATGTGCATTAATTTTTTTTGTGAAGCATATATGTCAGGATCTAGCTAGTGGCCTGAGGATCTAAAACCTTGTAGCCTAGACCAAGTAGTAGATTGGATCAATATTGTGGAAAGAATAGAACATGGTCATGTGCCTTCATCTGGTACTCATGAGGGTAATAGTTTCCATGTTGCAAATGGTCAAGGGTTAAGGTCATCAATTCAAGGAGAAGCGTCAACACCAGAACAAGTGATTGTTGAATGTTGTCGTTTGATCGACAATCTAGAAATAGATGTAGATGGTAATGATGAAGATGAAGACATAGAATACGAGAATAAAGAAGTGACTCCTAATTATCTTCCTTGGGATGTCATAAACTATGAGCAAACACAAGAAGTGCAAGATGAAAATTCCTAATTTGATTCAGTTAGTAGTCATCATACATATGCTAATCAAGGAAATGTACTTGATTCTAATACCATGGTACACATGAGAAGTCAAACTAATGAAACTGAACTTGAGGAATCTACCATTGAATATGACTCTTCATATGAAGTGGAGATGGAATCCCTTGCTTCTAGTAAGGGATATGTTAATAGCCTTGCAGATGTGTGTTTCCTAGGCATTGAGCAGTTCTCATCATGTGAAGAATGTTCTAATTATGGATCAATTGTTCTAGATATAAATGATGAGTATAATTGTGAAATTGCTTCTCTGTGTTCTTCAAATGATTGTACTGATTTTGAGTACACCAATTCTCTGAATTGCTTGTATCCTAATTTTAAAGATGATGAGATACATCCAATTAATGCATGGAAAAATATTTTATTTGATGAAGATGTTTGGGATGATGAAGTTACAAATGGCAGTCCTTATTGGGGTAGGATTAATCCTCTTTTTGAGGATATTACTAATAAAGATCAAGAAAATTCTATGAATGATGATCAAAATAATGTTGAGGTGGGTAGTCTTATCAATAAAGATGCTACTTCTGATTTTCCAAGTGCTAAATTATATGAGAGGTGTGGAGATATAGATACCAATGAGGAAACCCTTAAGTATGATATTAGTTCTGGATGTAATGAGGGAACTCGTAGAGATGAATATGCTCGCATTAACTTCCCTATGGAGAAGAATTACATATTTGAAGGAACAGTTGGAAAGTCAGATATTCATGATCTACAGGATGGTTGCAGAAATACTCTCACAACATTTCCCTATGTTGAGAAGATGGAATTACATTGTGACTCTATTGAGCATGTTGATATTTCAGTACTCCCTCATTTAAGTAAAAAGCAATCCAGAGACATTGGTGATTGTGAGGATCATATGGGACAATATGAAGCTACAGTGGATTTTTTTGCAGATACTCCATATCCAATGGATTTAATTATGGAACTTCTCTCACCTCAAGGGGTTAACATTTATGGAGGGCAAGTTGATAATAGACCTGGTTATGCTTTCTTTCCTAAATGCGGTGAGGAATGGCCTAGTCAAATTCAAAGTACCTATGAGGCCTTCAAATTTGATGAAAAAAATCCTGAGGATCATGTATTTCATGGTGATGTGGAATATGAAAGTTTCACCTTCTTAATTCAGTTTGAGGAACCTTTCATACAAAGGGACAAAGCTAGCAATGTTGCCCTGGATGATATAAACGGTATTGTTCAATGTAATTCTAATGATCTGGTGTCATGTACTGTTCATATGTATTCATTGCAGGGAAAACAGGCTAAAGTTTTTGACAGAGGGAAATTTGTTCCTGAAATCCTGGAGCCTAAAGGCTCTGCTTTGTAAAATTATTTTTTGTACATTTTGTGAGTATTGTAAATATGTTGGTCTAGTGTGTTTGCTTTATGTTGGGATTGCTTTCCTAGTTTGGGTAAGTCCTTTGGTTTTTGATCTTATGCCCTGGTCTGCTTCAACCAGAGGTTCTTTTCTCACCATACCCACCAAGGGTATGCGTCCCCGAACATGAGCCACTGATGGAGATTGTGAAATTCTAAAAAAAATCAGCTCAATTTTCATGAGCCTAGCTTCCATTCTAAACCCTTGTCCCCAAGTGAGTAGGGTTTTTAATCAAGAAAGTGTGACAATGTTGTATTTTCATGTTGACCTGTTCAATCAGTCATTAGTTTCTTAAGTGATCCTTTGAGCCATCCGACACATTTGCTTACCAGCCCCATTTGCCTGAGCAACCAGCCATCTTTTTCCACCATGTCAAATCTTTCCTAAAGTTGGGTTTCAAATTTTAACCCGATGACTTAAGGATTAATTCACTAACCCTACGATCATGTCACCATTGGTTGGGCCAAGTCTTGTCCATTTAATGCTAACGTCACGTATTGTGCAATTTTCAAGATTCAGAGATCAAGGATAAGATTTGAATCGTACCCTGCCAGCCCGCGGGAGTTAAGTGCATGCCAAATAAATGCAGCAAGGTTAGCAAGAAGCTAACAAGTGTCCCAGGTATAGTGCGGGACCCACTCCCCACTACCGATTCCATGTCCCGACATCTTCAACGAACGGTTAAGATCAACCGGGCAGAACGATCCTCACCATTCCCCGCTGGCTCGTTGAATGGAAGTGATCAATGGTTAAAACCAATGAGATCAGCGAGATCTCAACACCTGTCCCTCACTCACTCAAGCTATGGACCCCACATACAATGAAGGTGTCATCCAACATGGATAGGACCAATTGGTTGGAAATATTTTAGCAAAGTGCCACTGGAAATCAAAGGAGGTCAAACACAAGTTGGCCATTTGATTATCCATCAAGACAGAAGATCAATGGATCACATTCAAAGCTAGCAAGTGTCACTTGATGGTCGTTTCTACTCTGCACGACTAGCTTGCATTAATGGCTAACATTTTGCAGAGCGATCGAGTTGATATCAACTCATGTGAAGATGCAAATGCAGATAATCATGAACAATATCAACAAATCTCCATGCAAATGGGAATTAACGTCCCTAGTACATTTTCCAACGGGATGCCAGAGTTACGCATGTGTGATGAACACTAAGTGTGAATTCCATTGTTTCACCCGATAAATACAATGGAGGTGGTTGTTATTTTTGTCATTATCACGTAGCAGTTAAACATTTTCTGGTGTGAGAAATTATCAAGAGAGAAAGATGAGCAAACCAATAAGAAATTTAGTTCATCTGAATTCACAAAGGTCTAGCCTGGACTCACAAGAAGCTACTCCTACTATGGAAGTGGGTACTTCTTCTAAGCCCAGATTGGTGCTAAGTAGATGCAGTCTCTGACTGCAATTCCAGGGTGGTGTTTCTAAAGAAGAGGGCGACAAAGGAAAATGTCCAGTGCAATCTCTGACTGGGTCTAAGCAGAAAGTGAGGTATGGGCGTGGATCCTACAGATGCTAGCACTCTCCCATCAACCTTACGAGCACCTCCTCTAGCAACGGTGATTCAGAGAGTGATTTTTCTTATGCTCGGTACTTGGCACTGTTGAATGAGGGCTTGCCCTCAAATGAGGAGGTGATCTTTGTGTTACTATTGGTAGTCAAAACCCCAAGTAAGCATACTAGGATCGCATCTCGAAAAGGAAAGGAGGAGGAAGTTGAGGTCTCTTCTCTTTCTCCTACAATGATGAGAAGTGGTCAGGTATACCGTGGACATGTCTTTGGTCATGGTAGTGTGAGTGGAAAATGAATTTGTTGTGTTTGAAATCTTCTTTTTGCTGGTGTTTGTGAATTTTGCTATGGTGGCCTTCTGTTTTGCATTCGTGGAAATTTTTTTGATGATTCGACATCGGTCGTGTGCCTTTGTGGCATTTCGGTTGCCTGGTTTTTGATGCTCAGGTGGTGACAAGGGAATTTTTGGTGGTACTTTGCATTCTCTTCCCCATCGGCGGTCATATTTTAGGCTTTCGCTTGTTATACTAGCTTTTGCAATTTCAGCATGTGGTTTTTCTTTAAAATTCAAATCAAATTCAGCTAAAATTTTGGTGAAATGATAATTTTACATTGTAACTGCATTCGAATTCGAAGCTTGTTTCTCCCTGTTGATATAAAGGGAATTCAAGACTTGAAGATAGGGGGGGAATAGAGAGAGAAAAAAAAAGAAAAAGGGATAGATAATAGAGAAGTATCAGGTTAGGTCGAGGCCAACCCATATATGATTATAGTTATAGGAATGGAGGAGCATGCCTGTTTTGAGTTATTTTGGACAAATACATACATATTATCTTAAATTGTTGTGCAGACTTGATCCATGAATATGAGTGAAAGTTTATCTATCATGCATTTTCTCTCCTTGTGTGGGTTTGAGTAAATCTAGGATGGAATTTTCAATAACATTTTGATTCTTATTTTGAACTTCAATTCAAATGTATATCTTTATTTTGTGCCTTGATTCAAGTAATCAATTAAATGCTCAAATAGAGTTATAGATTTATAATTATCAACTTGAGATATGATAAGAAGTTGTGCATCATGGATTTTGAGTCTCATAATGCAAAATTGTTATGCAGATAGTCTTTTCCATTAGGATTTGAGATCATTTCTAATTACTGGTATTGTATGTATGACTCCATAGCCCAATGGATAAGGCACTAATCTGTTTCCTTGAGATATTTTCCTAATGGATTAATATAATTATTCTAGGGTGGCCGACCTAGACTTAGAATTTGAATTTATTTTAAATTTCCAAAATATTTATACAAATCTTACATGCAGTTTTCATACATGAGGGCATTTACCGAAATGGTAGCAAGTTACTTAGAAACTAGCCAATTTCATAGTAAGATTTGCATATTTACCCTTCAGTTGAAATGATCTATGAAAGAGATGTGCTCCATCAAGTACAATTTAAGTGAACACCAATAGGAATACCTTCCTTGGCCCCATAGAACCTAAAGTGGAGAAGATTTTAAGCTGTGATTGGATCTTGTTAGTTGGCCAGTCATTTTCAGGAGTTTTGAATATAGGAAATGGCAATTCCTTAGAAGTTTCTTTAGGAGCACTAGAAAAACCACCAACATTATCCAAGTCTATGGTAAATCCAACCTTATGGTCACCTCCCTAGGTATTCCTTCGTGCAATCCCAGGAACTCAACTAGTGCTTCGCCGTTCTCAATTGTATCCAAAGTAGGAGGTTCTTGTTGATCCCAATCGATAAGTTGGGGATAAACTAGGGGCATGCCATCATCAGAAGTGTCAAAGGTAGAGGTTGATAGGGTAAGGATAGACCTGTTGACATTGTCACAAAAGTTTCTTTACCATATGTAGCACAGGGAAAATTCACAGGTTAAGCAATTCAAAGCATAAACAATACTAAACCCAAGCTAAATAATTGAGAACAAGGGAAAACAATAAAAATATGCATAAACGAAGAATTTTACCAAACACACATTTGATTCCATGAATAACCTCCATTATCCTTCTCCATTTCATCGTTGTATGATACTTGCCCTCAGATTTTCATTAAGCATGCAAGTATGGCCTCATGATCATGATAATAGTAAAACATTGAAGATTTCTAAAGTTTCTTCCAAAATTCATTAGATTCCGAGAGGAGTAAAAATGGTAGAGATAGTCATTTTATAGAAGATGTAATTTTTGAATGATGGGATCAGATTAAAAGATAATTAATCAGTGATTAAGATTAAAAGTTGTGACATGCAATAGGGTTAGGGATAAATTAGTGTAAGTGATAAAGCTTGAATGGTGGAGATTAAATTAAAAGTAATTTAAAAAATGGTGAAAATTGGTTGAGACACAAAGGGATAAGGATTGCATGTAGAAGATAAGATTAAATCTGATCTTGTTTAGATAACAAACTGATTAACATAGAAAGATTGTTTGTTAGAGAAAATTAGATATTATCTCACCAAATAACTAAATGATCAAATTTTATCTAGACTTAAGTGATTAATGACTAATTAGATAACAATAAGATTATCTAATTATAGAGGAATATGATACGGATAAATCCTTTTGAATTAAATGATTTCAATTCAAGATTGAAGATATTAGATCAAATTAAATAAATAAAAGTTTATTTAATTAAAGAGAGAAAAAGTTAAGGAATAATTAAATAATATAAAATGATTATTTGATTATAGTAGAAAGTGTCATAGGAATTAATTAAATAATAGTTTTATTTAATTTTAGAAAGAAGATAGATTTAGCTAGCAACGTAATTAAATAAATACTATTTATTTAATTAATCAACAAAGAATAAAGGTGAGAATGAATTAATTAAATAATTAAAGTTATTTAATTAATAGAGGGCATATAACTTTAGAAAATAATTAAATAATTAACATTATTTAATTATAAAAAATGAAGATCAACGAAATATGAAGAAATTAAGAGTTGCAAGACTAGGACAATTTTTAGTGTCTACAAGAACATGTCAAAATTTAAAATAAATATTTACTAATAAGCCAAGGAGCAAGATATAAAGCATGACATGATGAAGGAATATCCTATGATGAGATGGTAAAAGAGAGATAAATAACTATCTATACCCAATCCCTAATTGGATGAATAAGAAAATATAAATAAAACTCTAGAAAATCTAAAAACAAATGATGAAATTAAAATTATATCAAATCTAAAAACCCTAACTCTATGAAATACCTTAGAGGGAAACTAGGTTATGCAAGAGAAAATAGGATCGCCAAAAATGAAGGAAAATAAACTTTCCCTACTTTAAATATACGTTAATTAAATAAAATACATCCACAAGAATAAATTAAACTAAATTAAATAATTGAGAGTTGAGGGAATTCTTAATTAAAATATTAGAATAATTGAATGTGGGAAGTAAATTGAATAAATGAAAATACTTAGCTATATGTTTGACGGAGAAGAATAATCTTGATGTGACATTGAATTATAGTTGTCTTGGATTAGAAATAGAAGGTCTTAGTTTACAACTTTCATTAAGATCTGAATAGTCAACCAACTATGTGAAGGGTTGAATATATGGGTTTGGTTCACGTTTACGGATGTAGATCTGACCTCTACTCATGTAAATAATTTGGTGTAGTGCATAGTCATGATTCCCATTTCACTAATTCATTGTTTCTTCTTTTTCTATCTAGAACAATGGTATTTAAAATTAACTTTAAAGAGTTGTTGGATCACTAGAGGGCAAGCTCTCTAAGGCCAACCTCCCAAAAGGACCAACTTTATATTCATGCCAATTATAAAAAAAGTTTTTGCCATACAAATGCTCCTAAGATAAGCATCTAGATATTGGTTCTTTTTAGTTTTACAATGTAGGTGTTCCTGGCATACCATTTATAAATGGTTGATTGGTTAAGCTTGAATGAGATAGGATGATGAGGAATAAATGCCACTAAATTCCTTTAAATATGAGTGCAGACAACAAATCATGCAAATTTGTTTCATTGGCTCTAGATGAGAGTTGGTCAAAACTCAAACTTGAATTTTAAAATATTTGAGGTCAAATCCATGGATCCATGATTGATCTCACATTCATGGAATAACTTGAGACATAAAAAATGTTAATATTATAGTGTATGGTGAGTAAAATGGGATGGAACCATGGATATGAATAATAAATGCATACTTAAGATGAACATATCATAATCTGTGTATATGATATGGTGAGAGATAAAAATATGTAGGGAAGTGTAAGTGGATGAACAATGATATGAGAGGAGTCCATCTATACACAAGATTATGTCATTTGTAATATGTAAATGTGTTAATTTATTCTCTTAAAATAAGCACAAGACTAAATGAAAATTTACATGGGTATCTAAAATTCACCATTGCAAATACATAGCCATATCAAAAAAATATAATTAATTATAAAATTAGTGTGATAATTTTCTTTTATAATTTACAATAACTAGGGGAGAGGGGCCCATAGTGGAGCACCCTAACTTCGTGTTTCTCAAAATCCTACATGGAAATTTCAAATCACTCCCAATTTTGTACAATAGTTTATTTGGCCATTCATGTGCTTCTATATTCCGTTTTAGGGCCACATCAACATGCTTTTTGTTTAGGTATCCAAAAAAGGCCCAAAAAAAAAGTGAGACCGATAGTGGTGCACTACTCATGTTTTATTGGTGTGTTGATGTGGCATCACATGATTTGTTAGTTTGTGTACTTTATGGATAAAAAGTGTTTTGCAATTGGATATTAAAGTGCTTCACTATGGGACCCACTGAGGACTACTTCTATCCCCACTATTAGACCCCGCTCCACTATGGATCCCTCTCCCCTACCCAAAAAAATCTATGTGATACCATCTTTAATTAGATAAGTAAACATTTAATCTAAGCAATAAAACTTATAAAATAAGATAATATACAAATAACCCTAACAACCACTACTTATTACAATGCCTAAATTTGATATAATAGGCAATGGAGGCATAATTCCAAATAAAATGTGTTTGTCATATGCTTGACCTCACTATTCCAAATAAAAAATGTTTTTGTCCTAAACTCGACCTCTATATCCTCTATATGTTTGGTGTGGGTTATGAAGTTGCTCACCTAAGTAGGTAGGCCTTCACTATTAATATTAATTATTGTGAGCAAGCAAGGAATGTGTACCTAACTTTTATGCAGCTGCTTAACCTTGAAAAGAAAAGAGAAAAAGTTAAATGGCATTTCAAAATTAGATTTGAGACCACTGGAAGACAAGTGAATATGCCTTCCACACGTTTCTAAAAAGAAATTCTTTCTTTATTTGTGCACAAACATTATTTGACAAGATAGAAATTATGCTAAAAATGGGAATGTGATACGCATGCCTGCACAAGCACACCTTTAATTTAGATAAAGACACTTACACTCATACTCATGGATACGCAAGTCTACTTTCCATGTTTTTTTATAGATATTTACAACTTTTGTGAAGGATAGATACCCTTTTAAGTATTAATTTAAATGGAATCAAGTATAAATTATTTTAGGTTAATAAATGATGATGGGATTGATGGTTAAATTGGGAAAGTAAGTGTGGTAGTATATAAGTTTTTAGTTTTATGATTGAAGAATGATTGTTTTGGAAGAGATTATGAAGCATGTTGATTAAGAAATTGTTGTCTTTGGAGGAGATTTTGGAATATTTTATGTTGTTACATTGAAAGTGTAATATCTTTACCAAGTGAATGAATCGGACTCTGTGCTAGACCTCCACTTTGTTTGGGGTCAAGTTTGACAATTTGGGTCAATATGGCTTGTTGTTTTACACTAGACCTTATCCTATTTTATGGTTTGTTCCTTTGTTTAGTTGATAGATGTCTTTTGACTCTACCCCTATTGTTGATATAAGGGCTAGTGGTATTTAAAAATATCTTGTAAGCGTTATTCTTTGATTATGAATGGAGATAGGTTCTCCTAGGTTAGCTCAAAAATGTGTACATGAGATTGAAGATAATGGGAAAGTTACCTAGAATTATGTATGAAGATTATTTACTAATTTTAGCACCAAATTGAAATGTGTTGTTTTTTATTGTTCCTTTAATTCTCTAGAATGATAGGATTTTGAATGATTGGTTGATGATTCTTAGATGTGTAAAATAAATGTATTGAATATCTTTAAATGCTAACACATAATGACAAATTGCACCAAAAACATAGTCAAATCAAGGAAAGAAAATGAATGTTGTGAATCAACCAAATTTTAAATTTAAATTTTGGGAGGGGTGATTTCAAATCCATGATTATAAGGTTAACCCCATGACTATAAAAATGAATTTGGGTGGTGGAATGGTCAAATTGAGATGGATAATAACAATAATATGGTGGATATATGGATAAGGATGATAACTGCATGCATATGATGAGTATATATGAATGTATGTGTAGGGATAAAATAGAGGATAAGCATATTTAGTTGTGTATATATGGAGATAGCTTTAGGACTAAGGGAATGAGCCCAACTTTGCACAATATTATCTTGCTTGTCAATATATACATATTCCAAGACATACCCAAAATGGACATGGAACTAAATGGGAAATGACATGGGTATACAAATTCACTATTAATTTTCCCCCACTTTGAGGTCTGTATAAATTTTAAAATTATGGTGCATCTCAAAGTATGTAGCACCTTGAATTCACTACCGCAGAACCCCAAAGGACAATTAAACAATAATCACAGCACAATTTTTTTTTTTTAAAGTAAACATAACATACATGTAATACACATTAAGTCATGACATAAATTTCATTTAAGTAAATTCACTAACACATGAATCCCTTGGGGTACACGAAGAGTCATTACGCGACTAACGACAATATAGAATAAAAGCCAAAGATATAATCCATAACAAATTAAACATTAAAAAATATAATACATACATGATAATCATTGATAAGAAACCATCTGTATATGCAAATGCAACATATACATGATTAACTCAACACATTGAATAACAACTGCCATGGCCAATAGCCACATAAGGTTTAACGTTACATTACAATACAATGTTCTAAAGGTACAATGATACAAAAGTGTTTCCAAACATAAATGGAAACCATACACAAGATAGCATGATACAAATAAACAGATGAATACAACTCGAGTCATTGCAATAGCACCAATCTGCACCCACTCGGATCCTTGACTATCTAATGGATGTTTAGTATGTCTCCATCTCGACTTTCATGTGATTCCGAAGACCCACCCCCCATGCTAGGAGCTAACAAGAAAGAGACCTCAACCAAGAACATCCAAACAGGGAATTACAAGACTCAACACCATACAAAAGTATCATAAAACTCAAGGATTACAATGACATAATCAACAACATCCAAGAGTCAACATAATAACTTAAAGTCATAAATCTCATCACATAAATCAAGCAATGATCAGTAAACAAGTAACCAAAGGAAGATCATGAAACACTTCCAAATCAAAACTAAATTAATAAACATAATATTACCCAAATTGCAACTAAACAATGCAATAATATCATATCACTCACTCCATAAAAGCATGTCATAAGTCAAATATCAATGAGATCATACAAGACCACAAAGTACACCAAAGATGTATCAAGGAAATGCTCCATAAATCAATTAAAAGTCCATTCAACAACAATCTAAACCAACTCCCATAACATACTTCCAGAGGAACACAATAAAGTAAAACACTTGGGCAACTAGGGGAGAGTGTCATTGCATAGTCCTACATGGGCCGTCTCCAGGTTTTCCTCCCAACCGAGGCCGGCCCCTATCTATAGTTGTCTTGTGCCCTTCCTCCCAACTGAGGCTTGGTCCATAGGGGTGACCATGAGCCATAAACCTCAGGAGGACGCAGGTCACGACCTGCCAACCACATGTACCTTCCATTAGTCTCAAGCACTAATGAAGATGAGGCATCCATTTTTAAATCTTTAATGATATTACTACCCAACCCAATTCTGCTAATTATTAGGTTTTCACTTGATTACTAACTCACTCTCGGGTTATCCCGCGGGTTCTTCCTTAACGGGCCGGCCCCTCACCTATGGTTTTCACTCCTAGAGACCCAACAACATCAAACCAAAACAACCAAGGGTTGTACCGTCATAATTTGAACAAAGAATCACAACATAAAAGCATGCGAGGCATTACCCATCTCGCTAACAAGTACAAAATCAGAGTCTCAACAATTCTCGTACAACCCTTTTAAAATCATGAAACCAAAACACTTGCCACATCAAGGGCACATAAAGAGAGAACATCAACTAACAATCATCTCAAACCTCTGGAAGCCAAAAAATAATGGGAACCCACAAACAAGGATAAAATGAAGCAACAAGAGTAAGTCATTGATACGGTGCTTCAAGCCAATTTCAACACCAACCCAATGAATAAAAGATCCTCAAATCAAAATAAGTTAAAAAGATCATACTCATCAGAACATCAAGGACTTCAAGATATTCAAAAGAATCCCAACCAAAATCAACTCAAGGAAAAGTCCCCTCAAGATGGAACATCAAAACATATATCAACCACACAAACAAGCAATTACTATTTCCATGAACCTCAATTTTCCAAACAACCTCCCATTATCAACTAAACAGTAAGACTTTTCTTCCACATATAAAATACTAAGTAATCACCAATAACTCAAAGTGTTCTAAGTTAAATAATCTATCAATTTCTCATTGACCTACTCACCTAAAAGACTACATTTAACAGACTACCTTTTTTACTAATCCACAAAGAGTGATAACATTATACTAACATTTAAGGCTTCCTTTATATCTTATCTCATCCATTATTGAGGCATCATTTGTATCAAATTGAAGAAATCGTAGAGATAATAACCTACTACTATAGGCATCCATATATACATATAAAGACATTTCATCAATTTACTTCTTTAGAAATATTCCAAATAAATAAATAGAGCTATTACTTTTTTTTTCTCACCTATAACCATCTACATCACTACTGGAGCAATCCTCTAGAAATTTAAAGTTTCTAATTCCACTAATTGAGAATACAACAAATTCACCTTTAAATAAATTATCAAATACAAGCATTTAACCAGCAAGATAAAAAGAAGTAATATAAAATATTCTATGAATTAGCCCAATATATATACATGTAAACAAACACATTCAAACAACAATTCATAATGGACATTTGAAATCATTACAAGCAATTTCTTTTAACAATTTTCTCAAGCTCAAGGATTATACATTACGTTAATAGAATTACCTAATTTCAAGGTTTAACACATAGCCTAAGAAATCAACTACATACTATACAAACACTCAAGCACATTAACCAAAAGTATAATTAATCTTGTTTATTTTATCATTATAATTCCACCTATTTCCATCTACTAAGAGCTATCAAATTAACTATCATCTATCTTTAAATGATATCAACTTAACAACTATTTAGACCAATGACACCCATGGTGCCTGTGGATCATATATGAGTATAGGCTGGGCATTTCGAGCAAAACTACTTTTTAGTTGGATCCTCAAATGCTACAACTTATGTTCTATACCTTGATTGAAAACCTAGAGTATGTTTTGTTTGCCACACTACCTCCATGTTCACCTCCAGGATTGTTGCAAAAGAAATTTTATTGAGGGTAGCGCACCATTCCCTTAATTGACACATTAGGTATGTTGTTCTTTTGGGGTTTAAGGACGATACTATTTCCTTAAGCATGATGAAGTTAACCAAGACTTAATGGTAGTCTGAGGAAAGAGAGAATGCAAATTATAAGAGGAAAGCAAATGTAATATTTATAAAGCGAACTACAAAATTCAAAGTGCTGCAACAGAGACTGGTTAACAATGACATTAAAAGGATTATTCAAACCCTTTAAACTTCCTAATATGCAAAAGTGCGACGGTTGAGACATGATGTCAATGGTTTCAGGAAGGCTATTTAAATTTTGTACCATTCCTCAACACTAAATGCTATAACTACGTTAGGTTACCAGGTATAACAGAAAGTGAATAATGGTATTTGGAAATATCGCCATCTACTTGCATTATTATCGTATCCCAACTGTTATCCACAAAATTGAAGGAAAGGAGACAGGTGAGGTGCAAATACGTGACTTAAGAGTAGAGGAAATAACGAACATCTTTTCCTATTTGATTGTTAGCAAGTTTCCAAAGATGCGCTCAGATTTGAAGTTTGGAAAATAAATTTATTTTCAAGTACTACAAGTGCAATAGATTGTTAAGAGAATCAAGCAGATTATTTAAAATTTCTACGCCTTTGCTAGTATAAAAGCTATAGTTGTGACGGGTTGCATAATGGTTTCAGGGAGATTATTTAATTCTGAACAATACCTCAACTCTAAATGTTGAAATAGAGATAGGTTGCCAAGTATAATCTCCCTGCCAAAGATTGAGATATCACAATATGTATAAGTATTACCTAGCTTGCATGAGATATTTCAATGTAAAAACTATACCTATAGAAACTGTCCTTGAGCGTGATGAAAAGATGAGAATGGAGACATGAAGGTCGGGTATGAGCAGATGATGAAATTTGAAGGAGAGCCAATGGTGAAGTCAGAAGAAGAGTTATAGCATGAGCCGATAATGAAGGGCAGGGTTCCAAAGAGTCTACACTGCATGAAGATCGATATAAATTCTTGAGCATGGACATTTGTCGGTTATGCTTCCAGTTTTAGAATTAAACTATGTTCTAAACTACGCAAGACAGGGGAGTGCATGTGCTGCATGGCCAGCATTCACCATTTTGAAACATTTAATCAAGATAGCCATTTCTATACTATCTAAAGTATTAGTATATGATTGCAATTTAACCAAAATATGCTCCTAGAAAATTATAGTATAAAAAGCGGGTATATTGCTTCCTGCATTATTCCTTCTATAAATCAATCGAATAGGGGAAAAGAAATCGAAGTACCTTAGAGCTGCCAAATTTTCCTCCCATTCTCTTTATTGATAAAGATTCCTCATTGAGACATATTCCTAAGAATGACATACCTAAAACTCCTAGGAAAGGGAGTAGTATGCAAAATTCATAGTAATGGAAGATGAACTATACTGGAGGCCGATGCATGTTTGAAAATCCCCATGGCAAATCCTAAAAGGGGTAACTGTAACAAAATCCTCCTTCCTTCACCTTCCCTTGCTACCCCCCGTGCTGACTCTTCCAATTCTAATTTATGAGTTTCCATGATTGAAATCTCTGCCTGGGAGGTGGAGAAACAGCGGAAGATAGAGCGTCTATCATCTTTTCCAACTTTTCATTTACTCTTCCCCAAAAATCTTAACATGATGCTTTATTATTATTCATTTATTTAGCAATAAACAATTCTTTTCTATTTTCGATTAGAATCTAATTTATCTTTAGTTAGTAACAAGCTATCTACTTTCCACCCAAACAATAAAAATATATAATATTTACCCTTCATGACAATGGGATAATTATCCTTGAACAACTAATAATTTACTAATTATTATCGAATATCATTAAAAGAATATTTTTTTCAAAACAATTAGCTTATTTATTTATTAATAACTCTTTACTTAATATTTTATAAAACTAATTTATTTAATTTTCATCTTAATTTTCTAGTTTTATTTACTCAATGCTATATTAATTAATTGAGTACACAGTTCCATCAAATATTATGTTAACTGCATAAACTAATCACACACAAGACAACCATAATGCAATTAAACACTTACACAAAATCCGAAAAGGTCACAACGGAGGGCACTACAAGCACTCACAAACATCCATGCATAGTAAATATCTATACATCAAAGGATATGAGAGTTGTCCATATAATGTAATGAAAACTACAAGAAGTCATCAAGTAAGTGTCCCCTTTGGTATGCATTCTCCCCATAGTAACCTATAAAATAAATAAAAAATATGCAATGAATAACTTCTCCCTCATAAGTGAAAATCAATTACAAAATAAAAAATCACCATCTATCTATGAAATATTAGCAATAAGAAATAAGTAGAGTTAAAAAAATAATCTATTTAGAAATTTGTATAATGATTTCTTTTGATGTGGTGGCCATAGGATGACATGGTGCATGGAGCACAAGGCATGCATGTGATAATGACCCATATGGTCATGGTTATGAGTTTATGTAGTACCTATCACTACCTAAAAACTCAACATAAGAATGTTGGTTATGTTGGCTCCCCTTTTTTTCATCTCTTTTCTCTTGTTTTTATCCCATGTTATCTTTTTAACACTATTTGACCCATTTTTTATAACCAATTTGAGGCATCTTAAGTGGCTCCCCTAACTATCAAGAGAAGAAAAAAATATTAAAAATTTCTTGAAGTGTGAATTATTTTGGGTCTTTTCCTTAGTGTTTTCTATGTTTTTCAAAGTTGTAGAATTTTGGGGCTTCCCTTGTTGTCATGTCTTTCCCCTCATCCCCGACATCTCAGTCCTTCACCTAAAATGTTCTTAAGCCCTTTGAAATAGCCTATTGTATTTTGCTACCCTCAAGTACAAAGTCTAAAACCCCTCCCTTCTCCACACATTTCCTTTAGATTAGTTATCCCATTGAACTTCCCTCTCCCCATGTACCTATCATGAGGTAGGCATGAACCCCAACCTATGATATTTTCCATGACATTTTCCTTATCATAATTAAACCTTTGGACTTTCCTCATTCGCCATGCCTCAATTGTATGAATTCCTCACCACCCTAATTCTTGACTCCTCAACCTAAGGCATGAAGCATGAGTTCTCCCTAACCTCTAAAAATTTAATTCTTATCCTTTTGCATTGCAACTTCCACTTATGGGGTCTTCTCGGATGACCTAAAATTTATTTTATGAGCTATAAAAGGTCGATGACTATAAAAAGGGTCCTTTCCCACCCAAGAACTATTGTTCATCATTTTGGGAAAAATTTGCAAGTATTTTTCTAGTAGTAGGGAAGAAATGACATAAAATGTCATTAATGTGTCTATAGTTCCCACCAACCACTATATGTGTGTGTGTGTATTGTTTACACCCAAAAATATATATTTTAATCCAAAGGGCATAGATCTATAGGAATAAATGAATGAAAGTAGGATACCCTAATTAATATGGTGGTCAAGGTTTCACAACCCAATGTTCACATGTTGTAATAGAGTTGAATTTTTAGTTTCTTTCATAGGATTATCCATGCCTTGTCTGGGTAGATTTAAAGGTGATATAAATAAAAAATACTTAGAAATCTAAGAAGAAAATTCACCCATGCTTCCATGGTACATTCAAGTGGATTTTTTGCATGATTTTTTACCATGATTTGGGGAAAATAACACCTAAGAAATATAGATATTCTCTACAACATAGCCATGGTGGATCATAAGATTTATTATATAGATTTGGAAGCTCCCTTGATGGGTATTAAGGATCCAAAATGCTTCATTTAGGAAAGATGATGGAAAAGTAGAGAAAGGGAGCAATTACAAAACAAACAAAATAGTGATATTCGTAGGAAGCTTCATGGTTTCAATTTCTAGCTCTAAATATTAGATTTTTTGAGATTATTTTGATGTGGGTTTATCTTGAATGTGTTATACACTCTCTATAATCTTGAAGAAAGAGAGTAACTAGCATATCCAACAGTGTTTGAATGTCTCCAAGATTTTTTCTATATATTTTCTTGATAGATTCTTTATTAGTTGGTCAAATAGAAGGCCATAAAAATCATTCTAAATATTTTGTAACGTATCTTCTCAAGATCAATAAATAAGTATAAAATTTTATTTTTGGATTATTATGTAGACTCATAAAGTTTTGTAGCTTCTTTAATTTACTCATTTTCATGTGTAGATCCTAGTTTACATGTGCACTTGAATAGATATGGTCTTTAGGTATGTCTTGATTAAGGTATCCCATTTTGTTTTTACTATTATATGTTTTGTATAAAATCCATATTATGTTACCAAACTAGATAAAGATATTGTTATGCTACTCACTCCATCTACCCACCATTCTACCACACTCAAAACAACTTGATATAAACTTATTTTTGGTTAATATTTATTTCAATGTGTACAATATAATTATAGGATATCATTAATCACTTTATATGAATTTATATAGTATAATATCCACTATAATAAGGTTGTTGACCTTGAGTATTACAAATTAGCAAATAAGAATGTAGTGACAACTAAAATAGGGGTGCACTATACAATGGGTATGATTTGTATTAGGATTAGTGTTTAGTATTTATAGGGATATTAGTAGATCCAAAAGTTTAGATCTTACCCACCTCAATAATTGGTCCTCAATTACTAAACATGAACATCAATTTAGTGGTATTCTTCTTAGGTTTGGCACCCATGGTTCTTGGGAGATGATCTAGTAGTAGGGATTTGGGATCTACAACTCAAATCACAAAAAAATGGTTTTATTTTTGGGGTTGATAACTTGGATTTTATTTTGAAAACCCCTATAACATATTCAATGAAGAAATAGTTTGTTTAGGTAGGTTTTGTTGATCCTCAACTCACACTAAAAAATGAGACCACTTATAGGGATATGTTAAACAAATTATTTTGAAGACTGAAGAAATATTATTGTTGAAGTTTGTTTCTATTGTCAATATATTTGTTGAAGTTGATAGCATGTCAACTTATGCCAACAAATGATACCATTACTAGGGATGTAACTTAGGCTTGTATTTTGAAGACCTCAATGACTTAACAAGGAATCAATTCTTGTCTAGTACTTGAAGTTGCATGTAATATCTAAAATATCTTTGTCTCTTCCAAGTGAAAAGTGGTGACTATGTTTAAGTCAAACATAGAATATATGATATTAGCCAATATCCTCTTCCTACAAAGATGTCATACAAAGAAGTTGAGTGTGAAAAGGAGGTGTTGTATCACTGTTGTCAATCAGATTGCACCCAAATGCTTGAATAGCTAAATTCAGCAATTTGTTGAAACATGGGAACTATCTTCAAGCTGTGGGTATTCCTATGGCAAAGATAGACCTCCAGATTCTAGGTTGGTTCCTATATGATGATCAATTAGGTACTTGAATGATTTTCTTTGAGAAAAGGGTAAGAGGGATTGAACTGAATACATGAACTAAAACTAAAACTTCGGTGATGCACCTAATTGATATTCATAAGTAGATTGATTCACAACTGATTATTACGGGATCTATTTTCACAACTCAAATTGGGAAATCTAATTACATAAGTGTTTCGTCAGAAGGCTTGATAATCCATTCTTTATGAAGGAAAATGATATTTTCACAACCTAAAGTAGAGGATAAATTAACAGCACAACTTATGACATGTAACTAAAATTGCTTTTTTCGTGCACATGCATTCATGAATGTGACAGGAATTTAAAGGCTTTGAAATCAAAGATATTAAATTTGCATCTTAAACATTCAATAAATACAAAACTCTTGAATCTAAGAAGCCTAATACTAAATAGCGATAATGAAAAGAAGGAAACTCTACAAATGACAAAACTAATAAAAAAAAACTCACTGCTGCATTAAACTGTAAATAAAACTAAGTTACAAATCTTAGTCTCTCTGCAAAAGGTATGCCAAAAGAGATGAAAATAAGAACTAGAGGAAAAAGATTAAATTTTTCCAATATATACAAAAGGCATGCACAAAGTAGCCAGTAATAGAACTGAAGTGAAAACAGCATCTCCAATGTGAAATCTGAGCAGAAGAGAAAATTCTAATAAAAATAGCCCAAACTTATGCAAAAATGAGTGAACTCGGGTTCAAACTAGCTTTCAACCCGTAACTGATCCATGGAGCACTCGAACTGAATTGAAAATCCCTCAAAAAGTGGGTCCAAGCATGCGAAAGCCACCTTGTTTTTATCAACTCGCCCATGATGATTGGAACTCTGAAAGGCATGCAAAATTGAGGTGTAGTTGCAACTCGAATTGAAACTAATGATATAACTGCATAAAATAATAATTAATTAAGCAACTTATAACAACATTGCTTAATTAATTATTTTACAATCTGGCAGTTTTCACAAAGAAAAAAAAACCTTATTTGTCAATTGATTTCAATTATTTCAATATTTTGCACTTAAGGATAATGTTGTTATTTTTGCAAAAATATCAAAATAATTAGTGTAATGCCCCGGCCATAATAACCTAAGGAATGTTGCAATTGTGTATAAAGGTGAAATAATTTTTTTTTTTAAGTATAATTATTAAGTTAATTAGTTGCATACATTCATTAAGTTACGCGATGTTACACTACTTTGAGTTTCCATAGATGACTTTAGTATTTCGCATTGCACATATTAATTAATATTATCATAAAAATAAACATTGCATTTCATTTGGAATTCCATTCAAGATAACATAAAGTACTAACATGTTTCATACATTGCATTTGATAAAATAATATAATACTCATCCATCTGATGAGGTAGTTCAATAATAATTATAATTACATTTAAATGTTCACCTCATATACAATTGAGGGATGTTTTCAAATACAAGATTTACAATTTACAAAGAAGATGTACACATAAGTTTCCAAGTGCGAGCTCTCCATCCATTAAGCTCTTGATGTCATGATCACAAAACTGGGGACCCAACGGAGTAAGGTCCACGTTCCACCCAACCATGTGGTACCCGTAGGTCCACCCCTCGTGCTAGGAGATAGTAATATGGTTACCTAGACATAATCTACTAACCCTAGACACAAGTACATAACTAACTAATGGTTACATTGCTTCCAGATTTAAGACAATTGAATGTACTACATACACAAGGTTAACTGTTACTTTAGGTGGAGTGTCATCACAATATTGCAAAGGTTACCCTAGTGTTTCTTCCTAGGTTCCTGCCTCAACATGGGTTACCCCGTAACCTCTTACTTAAACCCAGCCCTATTTGTGAATCATTGCGGAATCGAATGTCTCTTGAAAAAACAAGACACCGATCTGCCATTCCAGGCCTTCTCATCTTATACTCAAGACTGAACTAGCTCAAGGGTCATAAGCGAGGCATAAACATCTTGTTAAAGATTTTAATCTAACTACTGTGTTATTTAGTTATCACTGACTTACTAACTCTTTGTAAGTTACCCTGACACCACTTTGTGTGTCGGCCCTTACAAAAAGCCACTCCCCTAAACATAACATAGGTATACTAGTTTTCTTGGCTAAGATTTACAAAGTGTACAAACATATAAGATACAATTTTAACACTATTCATTATGAACATCAAAGTCTATGTTCACAATTATCAGGTATCTAAATACCATGCAAAAACCATGTACACATCTTTAACCAATACATGAATTCAACTTAATAATCACAATTCCCACTTTTACAATTTGTTTGGAAGACTTGTACAGTTACGACATTCCTAATTTTCCCAATAAGAAACATGATTTAAGCAAATCAAGAAAAATAAACGTCTATTGTTTGGATATACTAAATCCAGTCTTAAATCATAGGAGATAAAATCAACTTGACTATAATTCTATTTTCACACAATAAAATATATCATAAAAAAAACATTACCTAATTCAATTCTCTCTCACTTCATAAATAAATAAATATTGAATTTTCTTTTCCAACTTCACTACACTTAAAGATAATTAATCTTAAACTTAATAAGTTAAAATCTTTCAATTATTTTTAATATAATAAATAAATAAATAACTATATATATTTAAATATTGTTAATTTCCATATTTTAAATATTGAAAAATCCACATTTTTAATAATTGATAAATCCGTATTTTAAATATTGAAAAATCCGAAAGCAAATAATATTCCTTGCGAATGCGTTTAGGGCTGTGGCGGTTAACAGTCACGGCCATGTTTCTTATTACCAGTCGTTGGCTCCATACACGGGGCCGGCCGGTATAATGGGGCGGCGTTGGGGCTGCTCCCATCGCTGCCTACCCTAAAGGCGGCGGCTGTGGGAATGGCCACAACCCCTTCCCACTGTCGCCTCACTTAGAGGGGCGACAGCTGTGGGGAACAAACCCCCGCGGCCATGAAATTTGCACAGTATTTTTTTTTAAATGAAAATTTCTATATTCTATTTCGTACATTATAAAATATTTCTGAAATAAAATTTCCTTGCGATTTTTCTATGAAAATCTGCGTACGGATTTTACATCTTTGGTATGAAACTTCATAAAAAATTCTTCATTATATATATATATATATAATTTCCACAATAAATCAAATACTGTGATTATGTAAATATCTGACACAGGGTTTTTCTACAGAATAATTGAGAAATTTATCTATTTAATCAATTTTTTTAAAAATAAATTTTCAATCAAAACCACAGCAGATTCACAACTAAAAATATAAAAATCTTTTCTACAATTTTCACAGAGGTTTCATTTAAAACTTGTTTTGAAATCCTTCTTTTGTTTAACCACGTTCTTGAAAATTCTTGCAAACAATATCAAATATCACAGAAAGATTTTCTACAAGCAATTGCCAAGAAGATGGGTTTTAAACAAACAAATTTTCAAAAAACAAACTAAAATTACAAGAAAAATACCTGTATCCTGTGTTTGTGAAGATCTAGTTGTTGGAGAGAATCTTCTCTGAGAATGAAATCCTCCAAATCTTCTTCAAAGCACCAAAACCAAAGAAAGCTATAATTCAACCACAAAGATCCTCCAAGCAAAGGGATCTTCCACAAATATACAAACAAAAGAGAGGTAAACAAATCTTTTAAAATTGATTTTTACACAGCAAAATCCTCATCAATTTCCCATGAAGAAAATTTGATACCCCCCTATTTTTCTAGATCCCAGATAATATCCGTGAACAATCCTCAACCAAAAATCATAAATGCACTGGCACACTTGTCGAGAAGTACAAAATATCTATTAACCACTTCTCGGCAATCTTGCCTTCCAAGATTTGCATGATTTAATTAATTTATTTAAATTTAAAATTTCAATATTCAAATTGCATGCATTTATTTTATTTAATTTTCCCATTTCCAAATACAAAATTTATTTACAATTTAAAATGCCATTTCCACAAAAATATTTAATTTAAAAAAACTATTCACACACAATTTAAACAATATTAATTTAATTAATTAATTTATTTAATTAAATAAATTTAATCTTTACGATCAAATTACTTAACTAAACAAACTAATTAATTAATTAAATAAATAAAAACTTTATTCCTTTAACATTTAAAAATTAATTTAAATGACAATAAATTAAAACATAATAAACTATTATTAAAATTGACATTTTTCTTTTCAAGCAATTAAACCAAACAGAAAAATACAAGACAACCTATGACTCAAAACTAAAACTGATGATGTACTATGACCGGGTTATAGACTAGACTAGGATAAACCAAACTACTACCTCCCAATCAACATATCCGTTGAGTCTTGACACGCTCAGACCTGAAGTAACCAGGTGGAGTCGGTGTCATGTACCTGCAATCCTGCAACCAAGCAATAACATGCATATATATATAAACCATTGTACAGGCACACCGTGCGGAGAAAATCACGACATCACAGGGCACTCGCAAGAGAGTGATGCGATTCCATTCTCCACACCAATACACGTCACATCAGACTGACGAATTAAATAATAGTTAGTCCATCAAAACATATACATAGCAATAATCAACTGAAAATAAACATCTACGCTATCTCAAAGCATATCAGAAATCAAGTAATCACCATACAATGTATCATCATGTCATAGAATAAATCCACTGTCGCTCAAAACCAGCATCAAAATATCCAAACAAAGTATCATAGACTAACAAAGCAGGAAAACATAATCGCTAAAACATAATAAAATGGGTATTTCATAATTAGACTCATTATTATTCTAATTTTGCAATAAGATATGTCATGGTATTTTCTACAAAATTAAAATTAAAATAAGTCTTAAAAACTAGGGCATGGCCTTGTATGGGGTATCCACCTTAGTGACAATCATATATAACGCATGGTTGAAATAGT
Source organism: Sequoia sempervirens (assembly GCA_007258455.2). NCBI lineage: Eukaryota > Viridiplantae > Streptophyta > Pinopsida > Cupressales > Cupressaceae > Sequoia > Sequoia sempervirens. The sequence goes on along the minus strand of VDFB02320756.1, from coordinate 21,138 downwards.
TTGGCTTTGAATAAATGAAAAACATGTGATAAAATGACACTTGACTTAGGGTAAAAGAAAAGCCTAAGACAAAATGATGAGACAAACCCTAAAGCATCATTCATTTTGACTTAATCGAATAGGAAAATAAGGCTCTACCTTCAGCCGCCGCCATGGAAGGATTTCAAGCCTGAAATCTTCATTGAATGGGCTCGAATCTGCACTTTTCTGAGCTTGAATCTTATGCTGGGAGGTTGAAACTTCTCCGACTATTGGATGGTAAATTGATTTCTCACTCTTGACTCTATTTTAAAACTTTTTCAGGCTTTATAGCCCTGGTTGTAGTAGCTTTCTCCTGATGCATTTCTTGCACTTAACTCTATTGGTGTGTCTTTGCATTTTGGGCGCATCTTTGGCTGCCATGATAGATTGGTTATGGAGCTCGAGCTCAATGGAGTTCTTTTGAAGCTCAAACCTGCTGGTTTATATGCATTTTCCTTGAAAACCAGTAAAGGTAAGTCTACTATCTCTATTTTTTCATGTAGAACAAACTTGAACTGAGTTTAATAGAGACAAAAAGATAAAACCTTTGTATCTCCTTGTGCAGATCTTGATGGGTTGTTTCTTTTAGAAAATATAACACTTTGCACAAAAATGTAACTATTTTGTGTGGGTTTTCTGTGGTCTTAATGGCCACCATGAGGGTTTTTCTTTTCCTGTATTTTGAATGTAATAAAAAACTTTAAAGGGTTGCCATGAAATTTCTCCAAGTGCTTTGGATGCTTGGCCTATAAACTATGACTTGGGTTTTGTTGATTCTTGAAGATTTAGAAAGGAAAGAACACTTTCCAGGATTTTGATGTAGACTGTGGTTTCCCTCATAAGAGCTTTGAGGGTTTTCCCTCCTCCTGTAGTCGTGACTCTTGATATTTCCTCATCTGGGTATTTTAAACTTCAAACAAGCTAGGGTTTACCTCTATTTTTTGAAAGGAAAATACTAGTATTGCTCTTCTTGCTCTACTCATGAAATACTATCATGCCTCTTCTGAAGGAATGGTCGCTATGCTTCTAATGTGCAAACATTTGAAACCTCTCCATTCTTTGGACACGGTTGTATTAGAGTTTATGGGTCTTCAAGAAGTTTCCTTATCACTGTATTAACCTATGACCATTACATTACATGCTTTACAAATTTTGTAGAAGCATATCTAAAAATCTCCTTGGTATGGACAGCCAATGCAAACATAAGATAATGGATGAATAATTAAACCTTCCTTTCAAATTGTTAAGACCACCAACATTGTCATTTAATATGCCTTGCACTTGTTTTCTTCATGAAAATTGTGAGATCTCGTGGCTCTTGGTTGTTTGTATTATTTGATATTTTATGCTGGTACCATAAGACAACAACACCCTTTATATCAACTACTCTGTGACTTTCATGAATATGCATACATTATGAGCTTAAGACCAATGTCATGCTATCACCTCTACTATTCTTGACAAAAAGAATCTTTTCAAATGGCTGTCAGTGTTGTCCTCTATACTATTGTGCATAAACTCTACCATGAGTATGTTATCATCCTTAGTTCTTCGTGTGAACGCAATGGTGTCTTTTAGGCTGAATATGAGTACTTTGATATGCATGATCAAAAGTAAGAGACGACATAAATCTTTGTACTGTTTATTCATTTGACCAAAACTATAACATGCTCATAACCGCTTTAAATGTATTGACATTACTGTTCTAATACAATCACTTGAAAGTATTATTCACTGTTTCCTCTGTTGCTTTGATCTGACACTGTTTTGATAATATATTCCTATACCTTTAATGGTTGTCCTTTCATATCTGTTCATTGTGGACTACTTTCTCCAGCTTAGAGATCATTGGAAACAAGGCTACATTCATGAATTACTGCTCTATATTGATTTATGAAGCTTTAATGAAATCAATGCAGCCTCAAACATCCACTCCTTCAAAATTGATACCATATCATTATGATCTGAATATTGCTTTCTGACCATGTTATCAGTGAATGTTGACTATCTTCATATCATGTTGTTGTTTTATGCTTTGTAGATCCTTGCATCATATCACATGTCTGAGCTAGAGTGATGTATTTTTCCATTTTCTGAATGCATGCATTATCATACTGGCACATTGTAAGTTAGATGAAATTTTTTTCCTTATACTGATCATTGATGTCTTTTTTATAATAAAGTTGAAATTGTACTGCTATCTTATAATATAGTTGTACAACACTATGATCACTTTCCTTGATTATGAGTTTGATGATCAAACTATCATGCAATCACTAAGGCATGACTTTAAGATAGTATCATAATGCTGCCATTATTTACCTGTGAACATAATAACTGTGATTGCTCAACTTTTGCATGTTTCTCTTACATTATTTATGAGTTGGGCTCAACCCTTGTGGGAGCCACATTTCACACCACTCATACACATATATGTTGATTGGAATGATGATTATACCTATACCTGCACACTTAAACAAACATGTTAGCAAAATAAATGAAGCTGAAAGCTTCCATTGAACTTTGTGCCTCCTGATCATGTTATTTTCATTTTGTTCAAATCATCTGATGAATGCCTAATTGAATGTGTACCACATCTCTATTGGTAATATAGGCATAAGGAAGGACCTTATTCTTCATTGCTCTAACACCACTTTTCAACAATCTTGTAGGAAACCTATGGAGCTTGGAGCTGAACAATCTGGAGACACCAGAGAGGCGACAACTGAAGACTTCAAATGTGACAACGATTTGTCATTCCAGGCAATGACGAATCACTTTCTCTCTTATACCTATATTCTCTCCAGTTATGTTGTGCACATCTCCTTTTGTATTCATTATTTGATTATGAAAATCAAATTAAGTTACTCCCACGGCTTGTGTGGGACTTTGGTTTTTACAATATGAATAAAACAGCATTACTATGAAATTTTAATGATTTATTTTGTTACAAACTTTTTCATAATCACACTGTAAATTTACAAGTAACCAGATTCTAGAACGTAATGAATACTTAAGCAGAAATTTTTGTACCTTTTAATGAAGAATGCAAATCAGCTCTACCTATTTTGAGCTATAACTAAAAATAGGTAACAATCACCTTCAACAAAAACATTAGTAACTTCTTGTAGAGATTAGGTTGTAGGAAATTTAATTTCCCACCCTCAAGAATTCAAACACCCTCTTAGTAGAGAGGAAGATCTTCATTGTGAGGATGATTTCTTTTAGTGCTATGAAGAAGAAGATGTTTAGCCGTTTGTATTAGGATATGACTCCATGGAATGCTAAGAAGAGTAAAGTGATTATGATACAATTCATCCAAAATTTTAATATGAGAATTATGTTGATGAAAAATAGTATGAGTTGCATATTCATATTATAAAAAAAATAGGAACTTAAAGGAAGTAAAACACAAAAACCAAAACAATGTGAATTGCTACAACAATGCAAAACTAACTTTATTTTCTTCTAATAATAATTTGATTACATATGCCTCTGTTTTATAAAGGTCTTAAAATAAGTCAAGGAGGAAATAAACTAATAATAGATACAGATAAAATAGCCTTAAAACCATGCAAATAGAAAAAAATTAACTAAACTAATTTATTTAGTTACAAAAACTTGTAGTTTTTTCTCATTGTATGGGATAAATTATTTGTTTATTCCAACACTCACCCTTAATTTTGACCACACATGCTTCAACATTTATGTAGCTATCCCAACTGTCCAATCCACCATGTGAAAACAAAGTAGCCCAATTATATTAGTTGATGATATTTTTGTTAGATCAAACATAATTCCCATGATTGGAAAATTAAAAACCACAAGATCAAGAACAATAATGATACCATGAAGGTGATAGAGAGAAATAGTCCAATGCAAAATTGGGTAATGAAGAAGAAAGAGGAAAAATTACCCATGATTATTTAGGTGATTTTTCCTTAGGATTTTTAAGTGGCCCTATAGCTTGTAAAAACCAAAGCCCTAATTTATAGGCATCCATACAAAAGAACAAACAAAAAATTAGTGAGCATGCTAGGATTGAGAAATATTACAAGGAAAGAATGAAGGAATTACAATCCAAATTCTACCCTATTTCTACAAAATATTAGGTTACTTAGTCCCCCATAATTCCCTTAGAGACTATGTACAAGTAGCTAGACATCTCTTGGGTTGATTTTAAAATGTGGATCATGAAAACTAGGGTCTAAAACCAAATGCCTAGATTGGATGGTTATGAGAACATTGAATGGAACACACATGTTGAGGTATTTTCACATTTCATGGATAAATTTGGATGAGGTTCTTTATTAGGTCTCCACATAAAAAGGTAGGGAAATGTATAAAGGTTTTCTATAGAATTCCTTTGCTTCTTGGAATGACCTTGTGGTTGCATTTAAAAAAGAATTTGTAAGTAATTTTGACCCTCTTGTTCTATCCAAGAATTATAAAATATCAAATGCAAAGGAGAGTAAGTAAGTATTTCAACCATATTTTTTCTATTTCTCTTTCTAGAATTCTAAATGATCTTAGATCTAACACACCTACCTACATTGACATATTTTTTAAGCTTATGACATTAGCTTGGGTTTAATTTGGGATTTTTTTAAGGTTATAATCATGTAGTAGTCTTGCATATGCCTTGATTTTATTGAAAAGGTGAAGATTGGTTACAATGTATAATTAGTATGCTCAAGTACAAGTATTTTTGGTGATGAATAGATTTTTTTTATAGAATCCAATTGGATGCAACATATTGGGTAAGCACAACATTGGAAGATGATGATTTTTCTTTTAGGTAGGTTGAAAATGGAATTGGTGCATCATATAATAGTGATATTTATGATAATAATAGTATAATAATTTACTTGCAGTGGAATAGATCATTTGTGAGTAATTATAATGATGAGATGAATGATGAAAATCAGACTATGAATGAAGAGTATATTCTCGGTGTTTGTAACAACCAAGTGGACAAAGAGGAGGAATTTTTAGAGATAAACATTCAAATTTATTAGCTCATGAATTTTATTGTATGAAGTGTATATATATAGATAATCTAAAGAGCAAGAAAGAGGCTAGTTTTTAGTAATTTTCAGTATGATGACCTTTCCATTTATGATTATGAAGATGGTAATAATGTGGATGTATATGTCAACCTATTTATTTAGTGTAGGAATTTTTTACACTAATACATAGTTTTGTTCAATTAGGTAACTATATATTTCTATTATAATGGTTGAAGAAGAAGAAGAAGAAAGGTTTCATAAGTCTAATTTTAGTGACATTTATAAAACAATAGACTACCCAAAGGAGTTTGAAAAAAAAGAGAGGAAATTTGGAGAACTTGGTTCTTCCCATGAGGTTCCTCATGGTACTATTTTTTATGTTGTTGATGATAATGAAGATATGCATAAGGTGTGTGATCTATACATGGAGTGCATCATCATAAATGATAGTGATGTATGTTGGCTTCATGTTGCTCCAAAGCTTGATAATACTAATTATGAGGCTTTCCTTATTGAAGGTAATGCATCTAATATTATGAATGATATTTGTGTACCTAAAATTAAATATTTTACATGGCTCAAGAATGCATAGGAAGATGATGTTGAGAAGAAACACATATTTTGAAAGGAAGATTAAAATGTTGTAGCCCAAATTGATAGTGTACCTAAACTTCAACATTTAAAATTGGAGTGAAGGATGATTTTTTTGTTGAACACTCAGAATACTAAGAGGGGGATGAATCAGTATTATTTTGAAACAATTAAAAAAAAAAAAAAATTAAATAATAACATATTCAATTGCATTAATGAAGGAAAGCAAACATAAAAAAACATCACATAACACATAAACACCAGAATTTTTAAGTGGAAAACCCAAAATGAGAAAAACCACGATGAGGATTAGATCACAATATATTATAACTGGTTATAGTATATTACAGAAGTGCACACTGCATGTGGACTCACTATCCAAGTGGACTCATTTCCCACTAATAAATAAGAGATGTTAGAGATATAAGAGATTGTGGATCACAGCCAAATTTGAACTGTTACAATTGCATCTAACTCATGTATGAAATACAGTTCCAATGAAGCTCAAAATACAGACTCAGAACTCTTCATTCTGATATGAATTAACACTCTACTCTTCTTTACATTCACTCTATATTCACACAATTCACATCCACTAACTCTTATCACATGTCACCTTCTTCAAAATATCAAAAAAGATCTAACTTATATATTTGCTTCACCTATAACATCAATTAGGTTGCCATAAATTAGATGTAATATACAAAATGTAGCTTTTCGGCTCAAGATCCTTCCACGCATGCTTCACACCAAGATTCAAACCTTATAATCAATTGAAATAGGTTGAAATGGACCTAAAATAGCACCTACATAATGGATCAACACATACTTAACCTCCGCAATGCACCCAACTCATTAGGTCAGCACCAACAATGACCTAATTGCAAAATTCACCAACTATGCAACCATATTTAGATATGTGGGTCTCTAAACACTGTGCCAACTAGAATACATAATCATTTGACACTTATCAACTACTTCAAAACTTTACAAAGCAAAATTCCAATTCGTGGAGAAGTGTGGATTCATCAACACATACGCACTAAACTAAAAAATGTCTGATATTGCCAAGCCAAACTTCTGTTACTCATAAATTCAAAGGAAAAAACCAAAATGAGATGAAACTTTGGAATTAGGTTCCTTTAACAACCAACAAAATTATTTTAGAAGCACAAAGCAAAAACTTCATCAAGACCAATGCAGACCCATATATTGGATCCCTTCTACAAAGAATCACCTAAATTGACACTTAGTCAATTTTCACAACTATTGTCTTCACTAGATCAAACCTTCTTGAAAAAATTTCTTACATAATCATCCTTAAATATTGTGGTCACGGAAAAAGTATCCCCTTTTCTTGCTTGATCTGGGAATAATTGATGATAAATTGGACTTAATGACGCCATGATTTAGTGTTGTGAGGTGTTTTACACATCCACATTAGGTCTTGGACCCTTGCAATTGAATAAAATATGTCTTGTGAAGGTGTTGTAAAGTGTTGTAAATCACTTTCATACTTTTCTAGACTTTTATTAAGCATTTAAGTCTAATGGTCCTTCCCCCCCCCCACTTTAGAATTAAATATTATTTTAATTAAAAAGTTAGTTTTTCCCTCTTCTTCTATAATTAAATAATTATTTCAATTATTTAATTATTCATTAGCCTTTTCTCTCTATAATTAAATAAATTTTATATTTATTTAATTATTTATCCTTTCTTTATCCCCCCAATTAAATCATTATTTTTAATTATTTAATTATATAATTTATTCTCACCTTTCTTTTGAAATGAAAAAAAATAATATTTTATTTATTTCTCTTATGTTGGCCACCTAAATTAAATAATATTTATTATTTAATTTCTTCTATCACCTCTTTTTATGTGCCCATCTTGTCTTCCACCTCAAGTCTTTATCTATCCATTTCTTTCTTCTCTCAATTAACCTCCACCCTTGATTAAATTATTTTCTAATTTAATCTTGGCCCTTGATCATGATCCTCATTCTATCCATTCACTTAACTCTCCTCTATAAAAGGAGACTTTTAAACCCTAATTCATTATTCATTCCTTCATAATTAATTTATCATTCATCCATATTGTCAAGTCAAGCAAGCAAGAATCAAACACTCAAGAGAGCATGCAAACTCAACTCTAAGGCATTCAAGAGCAAGATTCTTCATCAATTGTTGCAACAATTCAAGATCCATCATCATAGAAAGTTTCTAATTGCATTGTTTCATGTTTCATGCTTCATTATCTTATTTCTTCATTTTGGTTTAATTACCTAAATAGGGTTTGACTAAGGCAAACCCCCATTCCCTAGCATTCAACATTTCTCTCTCTTTCATTGTGTATTTACATATTTAGGTACCTTGGATGGCTTGGACATGATTAAAGATTAGGTTTCAAACTTGTTGGAGTCATTTCCCTTTTGGAAATGTCAAAATCTACACAAAATGTCACTTACAGGCCCGAATTTAGCAGTTTCAGAACCGGACACCTAGAGGAATAGAAAGTGCAAACCGAGAGCTTCTGTTTCCACTTTTGGATTTTTAGAAAAGGAAAAGTGGACTAAGTCGCCAATAGTTGCGACTTAGTCCCATTGCACCTATTTTTCAAAAAAAAATTGTAGATTCAGATACCCATTTGGTTGAAACAGGCTCAAGAGTAGTTTTTCAGATCTGGGACTAAGTCACCCAGCTTGGCGTAAGTGTCCCAATTGGCCAAAAAATCAAAATTTTCATAATTTCATAGACATTTGTAGTCTTCATTCCAGCCTCTGTCAGTTTCCAAGTGCACTCTTTCTATTTGGCTTCTTTATCTTGACTTTTATTGCACTCAATCTATCTTTTTGCATATCACAATGTGTTTTCAAACAAAGTGCATTTCATTAGTTTTGCATTAATAATCAATTTCTTTTATCAGCTCTTTGCATCTAGGACATTCTATTTAGGCATATTTCATTCATCTTTTCATTAGTTTTGAGTGGAGACATTTCCCATTTTGGCCCATCTTTCTCCTTTTAGGTGAGAAACCCTAGAAGTGCAAGAAAGCATTAGGGTACCAAAATATTTGTCCACAAATATGTTCAATACATCCAAATTGATCTACACCATAGACTTCATACTGGGATACAATATTGACATCAATGACAACATTGCAATGCATAGCTAAAATATACCTTGTATTCATCCCACATGCTCATGTTGCTAACAAATGCATCAATGACATATCCTCATTCTTCCAACATTTATTCCTTGTGTTGGGTAAGGGTGTAGTTAGGTATACTTTTCCTTACAATAAGAGTTCCAAGTAGTCACTTTCTTACTCAATTAAAGTGATGAGGTTAGTAGGAATAACATCAATGTGCCCTTGTATGAGAAAAAATTGTTCTCTTCCACAAGATACAATTATCTTGAGGCTAACTTGGTTTTTGAAATTATAGTGCATGCATAATGAATTATGGAATAATCCCAACACCTATTATTTATGGTTACCCTATAATAGTAATTTTTATGGTGGAGTTATATTTCAAATCTTAGGTAATCCCTACATGCAAATGCATGTAGGAAAGAGACTACATTTTTTGCAACTATGGCTTGAGGGAGATTAACTCCCTTAGTAGATTTCTCTGTGACATAGGAAAGTAGATATAATATTTTTTCTATAGCCTTTTTGATCAAAGAGTATCCTCAGTTGTAAAGAAATCATTTTTCAACCAAAAACATTTCTTTTCTTGCAATTTAGTCTATAGTTGTCTCTATATTTTCTTCTCCATTTTATTAAATTATCATTTCTTAGCTCACGAAGTGGGATATTCATTCTAAACAAGGTCATCTACAACATATCCAAATTTTAGAAGATGATGATTAAGGAGAACAAAGGTAAGATGATTAAGAAAATTTATTAGATGCAAGTATTTCTAATGATGAATTTGATTATGGAGATGATGATGATGGCAAATGCTTGTTCATGGCTTTAAAAGATAAATATATTTTTTTAACTCTGGCAGATGTGTGAAGGAAATCCCTTCAGAGACAAAGGGTAAGACTGAAGGTACTTCGGTATCTACTTTTCATGCTAGACAGGAGAAGAACTACTAGATCATTGATAGTGGATGCTCTAATCATATGACCAGTGACAAGAGTAAGTTTGTTAAACTTGAAAAATATGGAGGATGCGTTAGATTTTGTGATGATACATTTTCTTAGATATGTGGAAAAGGTTCTATCGGTTTTGATTGCAAGCATAATATTGATGGTGTTTACTATGTTAGGGGTTTAAGGCATAACATCTTGAGTGTTAGACAAATGTGTAACAAAGGATACAATCTTATGTTTCAGAATGATGGCTATGGGACTATGGTTGCTACTAGAAGAAGGATAGATGGAAATTTTTATCAACTTAAGGGTGTTGATGGTCATTGCTTTATGACTAAGATTAATGAAAGCTAGTTATGGAATAGGAGGATGTGTCACATCAATTTTGATAGCCTGGTAAGAATCAGTTATGTTCAAGCTATGAGAAATCTTCCAAATATTACAAATCCTATCAATGTTGTTTGTAAGGATTGTCAAGTTGGAAAGCAAACAAGAAGAAGCTTCAAAGTCAAAGAACAATCTACTACCGAACTATTGGAATTGTTACATACAAATCTTTGTTTTCCAACAAGAGTAAGAATTCTTCAAGGTGATAGGTATTTCATGTTATTGATTGATGGTAATTCTAAAATGACATGGGTTACTTTTCTCAAAGAAAATCAGAAGCTCTAGATAGGTTCAGAGCATTTAAAGTTATGGTTGAGAGTGAAATGGATATGAAAATAAAATTTTTGAGGTCTGACAGAGGTGGAGAGTTCATCTCCAATGAGTTTAGCATCTTTTGTGAGAATCATGGCATAAAGAGGCACTTGTCTGCCCCTAGGACTCCTCAGTAGAATGGAGTGGTTGAAAGAAAGAATAGGATTGTTCAAGAAGCTACAAGGACAATGATGAAAGAATAAAATCTATCAGAAGCTTATTGGAGAGAAGTAATTCATACTGTTGTTTATATACTTAATAGAATTCAAGCAAGAGAAAATAACACAAAGACTCCCTACGAGCTATGGTATGGAAGGATCCCTGCTGTCAAGTACTTCAGAGTGTTTGGAAGCAAATATTATATGAGAAGAGATGAAGAAAACTTAGGAAATTTTGATGCAAGGTCTTCTTAAGGTATCTTCCTTGGATATTCTACTAGAAGAAAAGCTTAGCAATGCTACAACAAGAGATTGAGAAAGATTGTTGAGAGTACAAGTGTCAAGGTTGATGAATATTTATAAAATAATTCAGTGGTAATAGATTAATATGAATCAGATGAGTCTTCTTGTAAAGAAGAAGAGAAAGATAAAGAAAATGAAGTGCATATTGAAGAGGAAGAATCTCTGAAATAGACTCTTAAAACTCCTAAGTATGTGCAGAAGAATCATTCTGAAGATCAAATCATTGGAGATAAGAGGAAAGGAGTACTAAAAATAAGGAAATTTGTTGAAGAATAGGTAAATCTATGTTTACTTTCTGAAGTTGAACCTGAAACAGTGATTGATGAATACAAAGATGAATATTGGATCAAGGCTATGGAAGAAGAATTGTTGTAAATTGAGAAGAATCAGACTTGGGAACTTGTCCCAAGACCAACAAACAAAAATGTGATTGGAATTAAGTGGGTATCCATAAATAAATTAAATGAGAATGGAGAAGTGGTAAGGAACAAGGCAAGGCTTGTGTTTAAGGTCTACTCACAAGTTGAGGGAATAGATTTTTTTCTCCAGTGGCAAGAATGGAAGCTATCAAGATTTTTTTTCTTTTGCAAGACATAAGAATTTCAAATTCTATCAAATGGATGTGAAGTATCCTTTCTTGAATGGAGAATTGGAAGAAGTTGTATACATAAAACAATAGGAAGTATTTTAGTTATTAGATAAATCAGATATGGTCTGTAGATTGAAGAAGGCATTGTATGAATTGAAACAAGATCCTAGATCTTGGTAAGAAAGGTTGGATAGGTACTTGATATAGTAAGGATTCAATAAAGGTACCACAGATAGCAATCTTTACTTTGAAGTTGAAAAGATAAAATATTGATTGTGGTTGTATATGTTGATGACATAATCTTTGGAGGCAATGAAGCTATGTGTAAGAAATTTACAAAAGAAATGTAGAAAGAGTTTTAAATTTCTATGTTTGGGGAGATGAATTTCTTCCTTGAACTACAAATAAATCATACAATTAAAGGTATTTTCATTTCACAATAAAAGTATGTCAAGGAAATGTTGAAGAAGTTTGGAATGGAAGATTATAAACCAATGTGTACCCCTATGGTTACAGGCTGCAAGCTAAGCAAGAATGATGAATCTCCTAAGGTTGATCAGACCAAGTATAGATCAATGATTGGAGGACTGATATATCTAACTGCTACTAGACCAGATATCATGCATGTATTTTTTCTTGTGGCTATATTTCAAGAAGATCCTAGAGGTTCATATATTGTAGTGGTAAAGAGGACATTCAGATACTTGAAGGGCACTCCATATTATGGCATGTGGTATCCAAAGGATATTGATTTTACTCTGAGTGCTTACCTAGATGTAGATTGGGCTAGTTGTGTGGATGACATAAAAAGTAGAAGTGGTGGTGTATTCTTTCTTAGATGTAGATTGGTGGCATGGCTAAGAAAGAAACAAGATTTAGTATCTTTATCTACTGTAGAGGCAGAGTACATTGCAGCAACAACTTGCTGCACACATATCAAATGTTATATGATGAACCGATTTCTATCTTCTGTGACAATACAAGTTCTATCAATATTTCAAAGAATCTAGTAATGCATTCAAGGAAAAAACATATCTCAATCCGGTATCACTTCTTGAGAGAAAATTGTAGAGAATTAAGTAAAGCTTGAATATGTGCCTACAAAGGATCAATTTGCTAAAATATTTACTAAGGATATTCCTAAGAATAATTTTGAGTATCTCTGAGAGAAATTGGGGGTCATTGCCCCTCCTTCCTTGAACTAGATGCATAAGGAGATGCATCAGTCCAGTTGATTTCAAGATTCATTCCTTGGTCTGGATTGATGTTGGTGGCTACCTCTCAGGGGGAGTAGGTAGTGACATTATTGGTTATTGGAGTCAAAAAGAGTGGGTGTTGTCATTATGCAATGGTTTTTTATTAGTGTAGTATGGTGTGTGCTCCTAAAGGGGAGTAACTGAGTAGTGAAGGAAAGACAGTTATAGAGCAATTGTGAGAAGGTTGATTGATGTCAAAGTGGAAACATAAGTGATGCAAATATTTTTTCCTTTGCCATTGATGTCAAAGGGGGAGATAATAATGCAAAAAAGCAAGCGAGAGAATAAAGCATGTAAAAAATATAAGTTGAAAGGGGGGGAGTGTTGGGTAAATTTGTCTCAACCTTGCAATTATATAAGGTATTGTTGATACATAAAGTACTATTGATACGTCAGCGACGGGGGGACCATTCATCATTATGTCTCATATATGACAACCGATATTTTATTAGCTTCACTTTCCCTAGAAGGCAACCCTATTTTATGAGGGCATTGCATTATAGTTGTGTATTGTGATGTATTCTGAGAGTTTGATAGCGGTTGTGTTCCCTTCGGATCTTTGGTTGGTAATACGTATGTGAGAAGCTTGCTCTACAAGTATACTGTAATCTTTATGATTTCTAAATAATATATTGGGAAAATTTTGGAGTGTGGGGTTTTTCTCCCAAAAGAGTTTTCCCCACGTAAATCACTATGTTGTGGTATGCATGATATTTATGTCTATTTCTATTTAATTTTTTATAACTATTAAAGATTTGTAATTTTTTTGCATTATTCTCCTCTCAAGATTAGTGTAGGAATTTTTTCAGCTACCTTAGCTTCCTTATAGAGAGTGAGTAAGATAAAAGAGCAAGTCATGTGAGAGAAAATAGAAAAGGAAATAGGTATGGAGCAGAGTTGTGTTTGTTGTTGATTTTTTTTTACATCATGTGTTGCCATCAATGACAAAGGGGGATATTTTTTCAAGTGTGAGCAGTTGGTGTTTTCATTGATGTCAAAAAGCCTGTGTTGTCATTGGTTTCAAATTTATGAGAACAAGATAGACAAGATAGATATGAATGATGCGAATTGTAGAGTGTTAGAGTGTGAATTTGAGAAGTGTAGTGTGAGATTTCATGTGTTGTATTTTGGATGCAGTGATCAAAAGATATCTACAATTCTTCAGTTAAACTACAAAGGTGTTGGTGATGTTGTGGTGGATTTTTCTATTGCTTTGAGATGGATTTCTCATTTTAACACTCTTCTCTATCTTCTTTTCTATTTTGGTAGTGAGCCTTTCTTTCTCTTGGGCAATGAGCCCTCTAATAGTAACCCCTATTGTATTCAATGTTGATATTATTTTATATTGTGAGTTAATCCTCACCATGGTTTTTCCCATCTTGGGTTTTCCACCTAAATCTAGTGTTTTTCCACATAACAGATTAAGGGTCAATTTAATAAATGTGGATCTGAATGTTTATGAGGGTTTTGAAGTTGTAAGGTACAACTAATTCACCCCTCCCTCATTAGTTGTCTTATGCATTCAACAGATAGCACTTGCATTATCACATAAGATAGAAATAGGTTCATCATATACCACTCTGATATCCTTTAAATTTTGCTTCATCCACAACACCTGTGTATAGCATGATGTTGCAGCAATGTATTTTTCCTCTATAGTAGATAATGACACTGAATCTTCCTTTTTGCTTAGCCAAGACACCAACCTGCTTCCAAGAAAGAAAGCACCACCACTTGTGCTCTTTCTGTCATCCACACAACCTGCCTAATATGCATCTGTGTAAGCACTTAGAGAGAAAATAGTATCCTTTGGATACCACAAGCCATATTCTTGAGTTCCTTTCAAATACCTAAATATCCTCCTCACTACTGCCATATGTGACTCTTTGGGATCTTCTTGAAATCTAGCCACAAGACAAATTGCATGCATGATATCTAGTCTAGTAGCAGTCAGATATAGCATTCTTCTAATCATTGATTTGTACTTTCTCTAATCAGCCTTAAGAGATTCTTCATTCTTAGTTTGCAACCAGTAACCATGGGATTACATACTAGTTTAGATTATTACATCCCAAACTTCTTCAACATTTCCTTCACATACTTGGATTGTGATATGAATATCCCTTTCTTTTTTTGATTGATTTGAAGTTCAAGGAAGAAATTCATCTCCCCAAACATAGACATCTCAAAATATTTTTGCATTTCTTTTGCAAATCTCTTACACATTGCTTCATTACCTCCAAATATTATGTCATCAACATACACAACCACAATCAAGATTTGATATTTTTCAACTTTGAAATAAAGACTACTATTTGTGGTACCTTTATTGAATATTTGCAACAATAAGTACATATCCAATCTTGCATACCAAGATATTGGACCTTGCTTGAGTCCATATAATGCCTTCTTCAATCTGTAGACCATGTCAGGATTATCTAATAACTGAAAGCCTTTCAATTCTTCAATATAAACCTCTTCTTCCAACTCACTATTCAAGAATGTAGAATTCACATCTATCTGATAGACTTTGAAATCCTTATGTGCTACAAAATCCAAAAACATCCTAATAGCTTCCATTCTTTCCACTAGAACAAATATATCCTCAAAATCTATTCCTTCTACTTGTGAGTGGCCTTTACACACGTCTTGACTTTTTTCTTACCACTTCTCCACTCTCATTCAGCTTGTTCTAAAATACCCACTTAGTTCCAATCACATTCTTGTTTGTAGGTCTTGGGACAAATTCCCAAGTTTGATTCTTCTCAATATCCATCAATTCTTCTTCTATAGCCTTGATCCAAAATTTATCTTTGCATGCCTCAATCACTATTTTAGATTCAACTTTGGAAAGTAAACATAATTTTACCTATTCTTCTATCATAGCAGCCTTTCTTCTTGTCAACACAACCTCTACTCTTGTCACCAATGATCTGATCTTCTGAGTGATTCTTCTACACATACTTGGGCGTCTTAGGGATCCTTTATGGAGCTTCTTCCTCTTCAACCTACACTTCTTTTTCCTTACCTTCATCTTTCTCTTCTTCTCTACAAGAGGACTCATCTAATGCATATCCATATATCATCATTGAACTTTTGTGTAAGTCTTCATCCACTTTGACACTTGCACTTTCAGCAATCCTTTTTAGCCTCTTTTTGTAGCATCAATAATCCAACTTGCTTCTTGTAGAGTATCCAAGGAAGATTCCTTCATCAAATCTTGCATCGAAATTTCCTAAGTTTTATTCATCTCTTCTGATATAGCATTTTCTTCCAAACACTCTGAAATATTTTATAGTAAGGATTCTTCCATACCACAACTCATAGGGATTCTTTGAACTATTTTTCTTTTCTTGCACTCTATTAAGTATATACACTGTAGTATGAATTACTTCTCTCTAGTAGACATCCGGTAGATTTTCTTCCTTCATCATTTTTTTTGCTACTTCTTGAATAGTCATATTCTTCCTTTCCACAACTCCATTCTGCTAAGGAGTCCTAGGAGCTAATAAATGCCTCTTTATTCCATGATCTTCATAAAAAGTGTTAAACTCATTGGAAGTGAACCTCCACCTCTATCAGATTTTAAAATTTTGATTTTCATATTCATTTCATTCCCAACATAGCTTTGAATGCCTTAAACTTATCTAAAGCTTATGATTTTTCTTTGATAAAAGTAACCCAAGTCATTATAGAATAATAATCAATTAATAGCATGAAATACATGTCACCTTGAAAACTTTTGATTATGGTAGGTCCATAAAGATCTATATGTACCAACTCCAAAGGACCAGTAGTAGATTGTTCTTTGACTTTGAAACTCTTTCCAGCTTGCTTCCCAATTTGACATTCCTTGTAGATAGAATTGATAGGCTTTGTAATCTTCGGTAGATCTCTCACAGCTTGATTTGAACTGATCCTCACTAGGTTATCAAAATTGATATGACACATTCTCATATGTCATAGCCAAATCTCATTAATTTGAGTCATAAATCACTAACCATTTGCACCCTTAAGTTGATAAATATTTCCATTTGTCCTTCCTATTGCAACCACATTTCCAGAGCCTTTTCTTATCTCACAACCATTGTCCTAAAACACAAGGCAATATCATTTTCTACACATTTTTCCTACACTCAAAAGGTTATGTCGTAGACCCTTAACATAAAGAACACCATTTGTATTATGTTTTCCATCAAAACTAATTGAACCTTTTCGACATATCTTAGCATATGTATCATCACAAAAATTAACTAAACCAACTTCAAACTTCTCAAGCTTAACAAACTTACTCTTATCACATGTCATGTAATTTGAGCATTTGATGTCAACGATCCAATTGTTCTTTTTCTCTCTAGCATGAAAAGAATTCACCATTGCTCCTCCAATGTTATGACTTGCTTTCAAAGCACTTTCCTTCATACATCTCTCAAATTTAGCAAAATTGGTTCTAACCTAAGTTAGAACCATGAACAAGAATTCATCATCTTCATCATCCAGATAATTAGATTCGTCATCAAATATACTGGCATTCTTGTTTTCTTTTACAACTTTAAAAGCAGACTCCCTTTTTGAATCACTTGGACCAAAATCTCTTAATTCAAAAGTAGTTAACGCACCAAACAACTAATCTCTAGAATAATTATTCAAATTTCAAACTTAATCAATAGCAAAAACTTTATGGCTATAATATTTAGTAAGATTTCTTAGTACCTTCTTTACAACCTCATGTTATTCTAGATTTCCACCAATACCTCTAATGTAATTGACAACTTCATCCACTTTATGGATGTAATTTGTAATATCTTCATCTTCTATCATCCTTAGGTTTTCAAACTTGATCTTTAGATTTTGCATCTTTGCTTGCTTGACCTTATCATCTCCTTCATAGATACTTTCCAACTTTTTCCATATTTCACCAATAGTTTTAAGACTCGTAACTTTCACAAGTTTTGAATTAGAAAGACCACTCAAAAGAGAATACCTTACTTTTCCATTGTTCTCATATTCCTTGATTCTATCATCAATAATCAGACCATTTGCAGGAATTGTACATCTAGTTTCAATAGATTTCCAAACTCCAAACCCTAGATATATAAGGAAACCTTCCATCCTACTCTTCTAGAATGCATAATCATATTCATCAAACAAAGGAGCCTCCTTTTTGTGCACCATCCCATATCTAACTCAAGTGGTTAATCTTTATTCTAAGGAACCTTTCTTTGATACCAATTGTTGAATGCACAAGACAACTGAAAGGGGGGTGAATCAGTTGTACATTGAAACATCAAAACCCTCATTAACATTTAGATATGCATTAGTCCTTAAACCCTTAACTACCATTTAAACCCTTAGCATGCATTAATAGAATGTAAACATGAGAAACAGTAATGCAAACACATCCAAACACAAGAGAACATTAGATTTATGTGGAAAACCCAAGAAGGGAAAAACCATGGTGAGGATTAGCTCACAATATAAAGTAATTGCAACACTGAATACAATAGGCTCACTGTCGAAGGGCTCACTACCCAAAGAGAAAAAAGGGCTCACTACCAATTTGGTTCACTACTAGATTAGAAAGGAGAAGAAAGAAGATTTTTATAATAATAAATCCATCTCAAAGCGACAAAAAAGTTCCACCACTTCTTCACCAGAACATTTGCACTCTCTTTGTAGAATGTAGACACGTACTACTCACTGCTTCTAGTAGTCTTAGGCATTAAAGCTCACACTGCATTTCACACTTTCACACTTCACATTACACACTTCTCTTATATTTCCTCCATCAAATCATCACACATATATACTGTCTCCAAGCTTGAAATCAATCTTCAATTTTGGCTATGCACCTCAAACGTACAAATTTAAATTAGGGTAGCACCAAAATTTCATGTAGTAGAGAGGAATGTAGGTGGACCACATTACACCTTAAATCGGACCTAAATCCACATGAACATGCCACTCCACTCTTCCATAAACACCAAATCATATCCATAATTAGTGTAAACACCCAAGGTCATCTGAACCTATGTTAAAACCATTAAACAATTAAGTACACACTTTCTTTGATCTAAAGATGACTCGCGGACCACATACATCACTTGAACATAATCTAGAATATTCCATCAAAACCCTAAAATCCAACAAATCCTTTGCGACATCATATACCAAAAGAACATATTCATTTTGTACAACCAATTAACCTTCCACACACTACAACACCTGAATCCAACCTTACAAAGCACCAAAACATAAAAAACTCAAACTGAAGATAGATACTAGCAATATAAGCACAATTCTAGATCCACAAGACCATAAACCAAACTACATAGAAATGCGGAGCAAAACCATTTCTCACAGACAGCATTGATTACATAGTTCACACACTAGTGAACAAAAATTTCTCTACACAATGATGCATAACTAGAAACTCTAGATATAACACCTCTGATCAACGTATCTAAACTACACAAGAAAATCTGCATCCATGAAGAAATGCGGAGCAAAACACTAAACACCACTCTAACATACTGAACACTCTTCACCACGCTATTTCCTCTTTTATTCAAATTTTCTCAAAAGCACTTGGAAACCAAGCACCACAAACACAAACTCAACATTTGAAACACCTTCTCAACATCTCAACCACATGAGAGGTTTAACATCACCAACGTATTATCATCAAAGAAACACTAGACACTAGAGGTTCACATCAGTGATACTACTAATGACAACATAATGAAACCAATCAAAGCATCTCCATAGGTTAACATCAATGAAACAAAAAATATCTATTGACATTAATGACAAAAAAAACTTCCAACATTTTTTAGTGCTAGAAGATACAATCATAGACACTCATGACAATCATATTTGTTCTCCTCCCGATACCTCACCTTCTTGTGAAGAAGGTATCTTGGTGTTAGAGGACTCAATCATTGAGCATCATGAGAATATTGTTTGTTTCCCTCCCCCTACCTCTCCTACTTGGGAAGATATTGGGGCACAAGAAGATAGAATCATTAATACATTTCATTAAAAATATAGTAAAAGGGCCTGCTTAGATGAAGATTCTAAGGTCACCTTAGATTCCCCCTCAATAAAAGATCATCAACAAGAAGTTAAATTCGTTGAGGTTATGAATGCACAAGTGACTATTAGGTCTCCTTTCATTATTGGACCTCCTAAGAGTCCTCTAATTGTTGGGCCTCCTAAAACTCCTTTTGAACCTCCTAAAATTCCTCTATTTATTGGACCTCCTAATTGGTGCAGGGGCACCATAGGTTTTCATGCCTCCAAAGGGGGTCAAAAGTTAATGTTTTGTGTTGGTTGAGTTATTTGCATGTAATAAGGTCTTCTAAGACCATTTCATATGTGTTACAGTCAGTTTTGAGTCATTAGGTGTGAGTTAGGGTCTAGGTGAAAAATATTGCAATGTTGCCAAATGTTGTCAAATGCAACTTTTGCAATTTTTGTCATAACAAGGTATAATGGTGTCTTGTTGAGTCTATAATTTGAAATTTGGTTGAGAACCATTGGAATATGGTTGAGAAATATTTAAAATACTTTGTGTGGTCAAAGGAAAGTTTGGGTTGATAACATTTTGGAAGATTGAATCAATAAAAGCTTTGTTTTCTGCAAATCTGGACATTTTCATTATTGTTCTTTGATCTAGTACAGATCTGTATGATCTCATATTGACTCAAAATCAATTGTTTATGGTAAATCACTGAATCTTCTTTCATTTGGTACTAGTTGCATGTAAATACATTTTGTTTTGAGAAAGTTGTATTGATTTTTCTCCAAAGTGGTATAAACCCTAAGTAGGGTAACCAGTGGGTGTATAAAATGCATAGAACCTCATTCCATGGGTGAAAATTCCTCAAAATTGGTGGAATGGTCTGTTGAAAGATGAAATTTGATTTCCCAAAGTTACAAGAGCAGTGGATTTGGTGTGCACATATGGAAGAAGCATGAGGGTTTGATATCCTCATATATCAGACCGAGTAACCCTAGTGGAGTAGTGAAATGTGTTGGATGCAATTGGGGAAAGACCTAGATGATTGAAGTCTTTGTTTGATGCCTTGTGGGATGTGGTTGAAGCATTGGAATGGATGTTTAGACCATAGAGTACAAATACCCTGCTCCTACCAAGCTTAGTTGCCAATTAGGCCTAGTTACAACAAGAGGACAATCAATTTTTGAATGATTTCGTACAAAGGACCCTGCCCTAGTTTTGTGATATGTTTTTAAATGGGAAAAAAGGGTATCTGTAAATGTCCTTACATTTTGAATGTCATGTCCTCCCTGTAGGTTATGCCTAAAAAGGTCATCTTGAAAGGCTACTAGGGAAAAGGGGTAGTTTGTGAAGGAAAGCCCATTTGTTGATGTGTGAGGGCTCTTATGAGT